>JAVTVY010045371.1:0-215354 GCA_036873755.1 Hanleya hanleyi
CCATGAAGTAGTTCCTGAGAATTCACGATAACAATGTTTCAAGGGGAAATTAAAGATGGCCACCTGGCGGCCATGTTGAATTTTCGAATCGGACCAAAAAGGTATCTTGTACAGCTGGACCACAAAGGGAACCAATGTACCAAATTTGCGAAAGAGCCATGGAGTACTTCCTGAGAAATCACGATAACAATGGGGAAATCCAAGATGGCCGCCTGATGGCCATATTGGATTTTCGAAATTGATCAAAAAAGGTATCTTGCACAACTACACCTCAAGGGGAACCTGTGTACCAAATTTAAGAAAGATCCATGCAGTAATTCCTGAGAAATCACGATAACAAAGTTTCATGGTGAAAATCCAAGATGGCCGCCTGGTGGCCATATTGGATTTTCGAATCGGACCAGAAAAGGTATCTTGCACAACTAGATACCAAGGGGAACCTGTGTACCAAATTCTGAGAACGATTCATGCAGTACTCCCGAGAAATCACGATAAAGTTTCATGGGGAAATCCAAGATGGCTGCCTGGTGGCCATATTGGATTTTTGAATCAGATCAGAGAAGGTACCTTGCACAACTAGACCTCAATAGGAACCTGTGTACCAAATTTGAGAAAGATCCATGTAATAGTTCCTGAGAAATCGCGATAACAAAGTTTCATGGGGAAATCCAAGATGGCCGCCTTGTGGCCATATTGGATTATTGAATCAGATCAGATCTTGCACAAAAGGACCACAAGGGGAATCTGTGTACCAAATCTGAAAAAGATCCATGAAGTAGTTCCTGAGAAATCGCGATAACAAGAATTGTTTACGGACGGACGACGGACGGACGGACCACGGACCACGGACGAAAAGTGATTTGAACAGCCCACCATCTGGTGATGGTGGGCTAAAAATACATACTTAAGAGAGACTTGAAGAGGCGACTGGAATTTAATACGTATATCTTGTCATGGCTTCCTTTGTTCTTCCTTTTATCAAAAATGTCAAATAATTATTTCGTAAGAACATTTTGTTTCCCGTCTTTGTGATACGAGTATTTAATGCGTCGGGAGATATAGGGGGTATTTAGTTTATCTTAACATGATAGAGCGAAACTTTGATGGTTTCACACATGCTGCGAGCAAGGAATATTTCGATAAACAAATAATCATGGGATTTAGTTTCTGCCTGGGGCATATTCTGACTATTACTTGCCGTTGTATCATTTGGCGACTGGATTTCGCCTTTGATTACAAGCGTCTGCTCCGTCATTCATAATTCTGCCGTCGTCCATTAGAGAATATCCGCGTCCATAATCCAAAGACCTATTCCATATTCCGTATAACAGTATTAGCACCAAATTCAAAAGACAATCATAGTATACATAAACATATGCTTGTTTCCTGCAAGAGAGAAGCGGTCAACAGTTGTCAATGATGCCGGCAAGACAACATGATGTTCCAAAATATCAAATCCGTATCGCTGATCAGTATTCTTAATCTATAATATTCGTTGTAAAGTCGTCATCTAAAGAATGATGTATCTCAGTCACGCTTTGATTGTGTCTGTTCATATGAGTACCATGAGGATCTTGAAGTACATGGGGTCATACGGCCCCTAGCCCCGGGTTAAGCGGAATTAGACACAAGTTACGAAATGTAACGCCATAGATCTTGCATGCTACGCTCGTATTTTGCTATCAGCATGCGATATGTATCGCCAAATTTGAGAAACTTTGAGTGGAGGCGCTTGGTGGTGTAGCCCTGTTTTATAAGTTTCTGCAACAATGTTTTGTGACGTTGATTAAAATCGTCACATTTAACACAGGATCTAGCAAATGCTACTAGGCGTGATATGTATACGCCATATGCAGGTCCCACTGGAATATTACTGTCCAGAAAGGGATAGTTTACGATGTCGAAATTGTAATCATCTCTTTTGTCATACAGTCGACGAGAGAGAAGGCCCGCTTCATTTTTATAGAGATATAGGTCTAAATATGATGTGCATGTAGGGTTATCTGTAATTTCCTTCAAATCCAGTGAAGGTGGATATATATCCTTCACTGCGTCATTTATATAGCGATTATCCACAGCGAGAAGATCGCCTATATAGCGTTTGGTGAATGAGAAGGAACGGGCTTTGAATGGATCGGTTTTTGAAAGCGCCTGCATATAGTCATATTCATAAGAGTACAGATATAGGTCAGCCAACAGGGGTGCACAATTAATACCCATTGGAATACCTATTTGCTGCTGATATATTGTGGTGCCAAATTTCACATAGATATTATTAATGAGAAATTCAAGCAACTCTATAAACAAAGAAACATCCCATGAATGATATCTCTTGTATGTAGTAGAGCTAAAGAATGCTTTATGGCATCCGACATTAATATATCTACGATCAGTTTTCTTGAACACAGATACTATTAATGAACTTAGACGGTCAATAAGGTCCTGATGAGGGATTGTAGTATAGAGTCGAGAAATCCCATGTGGATACATGTCTGTACAGTATGTGACCTTTAGCATCAAGTTCTTCCGTAAGACATTTTGAGTTTTTCAATATCCACATACATTCAACGCCAGAGTTTTTAGAAATAGTGGCGCAATACCTTTCCCAAACTCTATTTAGTATTTATGGCTACCATGGCAACCGCTCACCAATGACATCATTTCAGAAAATATAATAGTATTAAGCATTTATAAGCTAATCTTAATGAATATGAATCACCGCATATTCAGCAATCGAAATTTCATATTTCCGTAATATTATGGAACATTGTTAGAATTAAACTTGTCTATGCTACGATTCAATTCAACTTAATCGAACGGATGTGTGGGCCAATATACCGCCTCTCGCTCTACAAACGATTTACCTGTTAATGTTCAGAGCTGCGAACGTTTTTGCTCTATACATCTAGATTTATTATAACCAAGAGGGTCAGTTGGTATATAACATCCTGAAACCTAGTCATGCAGACGTTTTAGCCGTCTTTTTTTCCCACGATGCAATATGCATGTATATTAACTAAAGGACGAGGACAGGTGAGAATAAAGGACAAGGACACGTGACAATAAAGGATGAGGACAGGTGAGAATAAAGGACAAGGACACGTGACAATAAAGGACGAGGACAGGTGAGAATAAAGGACAAGGAAACGTGACAATAAAGGACGAGGACAGGTGAGAATAAAGGACAAGGACACGTGACAATAAAGGACGAGGACAGGTGAGAATAAAGGACAAGGACACGTGACAATAAAGGACGAGGACAGGTGAGAATAATGGACAAGGAAACGTGACAATAAAGGACGAGGACAGGTGAGAATAAAGGACAAGGATACGTGACAATAAAGGACGAGGACAGGTGAGAATAAAGGACAAGGATACTTGACAATAAAGGACGAGGACACGTAACAATAAAGGACGAGGACAGGTGAGAATCAAAGAATACATCTGACAGAGCTAATACGATTCAAATTGCTTGCCAATGCAAGATCACTGCTCTAGCACAGTCGAGAGGGGAGGGTGGAAGAGCTTCACTTGGATGTGCTCGGGTACATATGCGATGACACCTTGCTGCAACGGCACTGTACACTGTTTTCAGCAAAATACGAGTCTCCATCTTGCAATCAATCCGAAACGTTATGTTTCACCCAATCACGAGTTAAATTTACTTCATTACATGACATGCATATTTATGATGATGGCATTTGTTGAAGGCTTATTGAAACGCCCTCATGCCACCGTTTAGTCCAGGGATTCTTCATAGATAATTAAAGAAATATTAAGTTATATTGCTTTTAACATGGATGCACAATGCATTACGCGAGTAAAAGAACGATAACAGAGCATCAGGAATAAGGCTTATTTTCTTACTATTTCCTAGTGGTTATCCTGTCGATTTACATGTGGTAGCAAGTTTTATTTATTCTTCGAAATCGTTCCTAAACTACGGAGAAGCATGTACTTGGGCATATAGCAGATAATATCCGTGTTTCGACGTTTAGTTCAGCTTTTCCTGCTCGAGTACACAGCCAGATTGTCATTCGTAAACAATGAGAGAAACCAGTTAAGTCGGACTGATAGTTCTGTATTTCTGACTCTAGAACCACCTGGTCCCTTTAATATGAATTCACACACGGTGTACCAAAGGGTTACCGAAACATCAAACAAACAAGAATCCGAGCAGTCGTGGATTTGATCATGAGTTCGTCTTTCAACTGTATCTTGTTCATACGGATACTTTGCCAATCAAACTTGGCCTTAATAGGTTAACTCCCCTGCGACGTTGGTTTCTATACAATGTAATTAGCAGATATTCCTTAGGGGCTGGCCGTTTGTGTTCGTTATCAAACCGTGACAGCTAGCTCGGCGACATGCGTCTGGAATGAATGTTGATTCGGAGTTGATAAACCACAGTATTGCTCTCCCAGACAACCGAAAAGCATGCAATGTTGTGATTTCACCACATTGCCGTACACCTGGTGGCAGCTATACTGAGGTCAATATAGCCACGTTCCATATACCGGCACGATTGTGCTGAAGGATCGTTGGCCTAGCAACAAAAATAACATTCCATAGACGTATCAATTTGGTTAACTTGAAACATGGAGAATGAAGCGCTTGGTCGGCGTCGGACCTCAAAGGTATTGTTCTGAATACGAACTTGGACTATCTTTGGACTATCTAGGACAATTACATAACGGCTCTAAAATGTTTGTATCTAATACCACTCAAGCCGCTGCTAGGGACGTGTGGTCATGTCAATTCAAGAGAGCGAGAGAGTATTAAGGTTTAACGTCGCGTTCAGCAATATTTCAGCTATATAGCGACGATGGCTGGGATTCGAATCATCACAGGAATCACTTTCGGTTCTTGTGCTGTATTAGAAATATGCAGTCAGTATATTTGTCTGTGTGGTCATATGACTTCTTGTCAGTACTCCGGCATCGTTTTCCACCACGTTTTTGTCGGGTTTACCAAGGGTAAACCCTACATTAGTATCACTCTTCAGTTTTTCTTTTTTCTTCTGCACATGTGTAGTTTTGATCTCCTGCCCGGAGACTGTTCTCATTTGATGCCCCTTACAACATTCATAAAAAAGTATCGTTCTTCTGTCTGACAGTCATAAACATATTTACAATGCACGGTAGCTTGTGCATTTAACTTGATAATGTGAACATTATCGCAGTAAAGTTGATCTTTCCAATTTCTTTTAAAATTTGCCTTTCCATTCTATTTTATCCGGTATCATTTGTTACGGCGGGAAGGGTCATTCTCCACGGTCCATTCTCCACACCCGATGTTGATCAGATCTATCGTTGTTCAGATCAGGCAGTTCGTCTTTGAGCAGTGATTGTGGTTAAGTTTATTATTTATCACAGATGAGTTCTTTTCAAAAGCTTACTTCTCTATAATGTAGACAAATTCGTAATTATCTGATAATCAAAGTTGTGCGTCAACAACCTGACTGTGTGGGGAGTGATAGCACACCGACAGGCGACAGTGACCGTCCAGTCTTGAAGAAGAATTTTTTTGCAGGAAATAAATGATGGTGGAGTTGATATATCTGGGGGTGTTAAAAGCGAAACAGTCTTGGAGCTGAAGCAATCTTGAGTTGATCTATTTTGCTGAAAACGGGAGTTGAAACAGGTATTGAAAACAGGAGTTTGAAACAGGTGTTGAAACAGGTATTGAACTGAAAGAAAAAATTTGAACCATACACAGTAAACTACTGCATATAACAAAATGGGAGTTTCTTTGGAACAGTATAGACTTTGCATCGGCAAACATAATATTATTTGCCACTCTATACAAAGTAAGTTATCACAGCTTATGCTTCCAATTATCTATGCATTTCTACATTACTATATCTTAAACGCCACAGTGAATACAATTCAAGTAAATCCGACATCAGTACTTTAAGTACTTTGATTAATGTTGCGTTTAACATCACTGAACGTAGCACCAAGAGAGGAAATTCAGCCTATAGTATGGTACTATAGTATATTTCACCATCCGAAGAACGTGTTCTTCGTTAAAGTTGAAGTAAATTCATCTACATTTCCAGATGCTGTTACCATTTCTTTTTTTTGTTTTTACATTCCCTTAAGTTCTCTCGTTTATCGTCGGAGATGTTTTCTTGTGTTTTATTCGTGTACTACTATGACCAGATTTTTGATCGGGAATAATGAAACGTCTCTGGTTGTTCTAATGACATATTATCAACTATAATTTGCATCGTTTTCGACACGTTTCCTTATCACCTGCATATACTCTCGAATATTATGCCACAATGTAGTGCTATAAATTTGTCGGGAGTGATAAAAACGGACAACTGGTTCGGCTGATTCGTGTCATCCAACTCGATACTGACTGTTTATGAATAGGTGTTTCATTTTGTTCTTTGGACAAGTTAGAGTGAGTAGGTAGGAAATAACGTCGTTTTCGAAAAAAAATTCTCGGTCATATTCCGTCGGTTTCTGCAAGTGCCAGGAAACGAGAGTGCCCACAGTTCCCAATATCCTGTATATTGATCAGCCCATCCGGTACTACACCCGATCACCCATCAAAGTATCCAGGTTATATAGGCAAAACAAATCAAACATGCCATAGCCATCAAATATCTGTATCCTTATACTATGTTTCCGTGAAAAACATGAAATTTATCACGAAATATCTTTCTTTTCAATCCAAAATGAAAGGGGATACGTTCAATCTCTAAAGGCAGTGTAAAAACATTGACAAGCATGTGTTATGAGTCATATGGGCTAGGTTGCTAAAAGTGGTCATGAAGCCCTGCCATGTTTGTGCAAGGGGATGTGACCTTGTCGGTTAGAGCGCCGGTCCGGTTTGAGTCCTATCCGAACCAATCTTGGATTCCTTACAAGAATGATCGATTTTTGAGTTAGCCAATTGGACGAAATTACGAGTAACATGGCAATTATTTTATTTTTGCGCGGCCTTTTCCTAGTTCTCATACTTAAGTGAGGAGGGGCTGGGGCGGGGGTAATGGTGGGTGGAGGTGGGTGGTTAGTCAGAAACGAATATCTTCAATTTTACATACCTTTATATCGAACTTTGTCTGTAGTTTTTAGAATTCCACCAAAGAATCTGCCGTTCGGCTGTTTGACCTGTTGCAAAATATAAGAAATTATGAAGTTCTATGTTTTTCCGGTGTGTTACTAATATGTTTTGTGTTACCTATTTGCATAGTTGACACTCGAAGTATGCCTGTTTGTGCCTGTTAATTATGACCATTTCGATAACAGTTGTTTAAGATTAATATCATTTGAGTAACAGGTAATGTAATATACATATGAATTTTGTGGGGAGAGATACTGTGTATTTTATGAAAACACCTGAACTAAAACGTTTCGTAGAAGCCTCCTCCTTATGCAAGACGACTTGAACGGTCTGATAAAATGCAGAAATGCGCTTTAGAATGTCATTAAGAACCACATGCCAGTGTTAAACAATTGACCCTACCACAATATTGTATATGTATACAACATATTATTTTGATAAATATACCGACCGCACTTCACTGGGGTCGAATCTTCGCTAGAAACAGTATCGTGTTGTTCATTTTGCTCACCGCGTCATTATCGTATCGGCCAAGTTCGTATCTACCGTATGGTCAATTGATTGGGTCACCAAAGGGACTTAAATCAGTAATTTCCACGGAACAGTATGACCTTGATCAACGAGTGCATGGCGCGATTTCTTTAGGACATATTTATATAGTGTGTTTAGTCCGACCAGTGGGAATATTTTAATTGCAATATCTTTTTCACGTACAGCAAAGAGATAATGGTTCTCTGGTATCCCTGGATGCTTCCACTTCCAGGGCTCATCCATTGTATGGTATATGTTTGAAGAAGACAGATATGTCTTGGTA
Organism: Hanleya hanleyi; assembly: GCA_036873755.1. Taxonomy (NCBI): domain Eukaryota; kingdom Metazoa; phylum Mollusca; class Polyplacophora; order Lepidopleurida; family Hanleyidae; genus Hanleya; species Hanleya hanleyi. The sequence continues at coordinate 7,892 of JAVTVY010045371.1, forward strand.
TTTCCATAGCAACCACTCCCCTATCAGAAAAATAATACCTGTGACTGGTTCTCTCTGTGATGTAATTAGCTACCGTAAACGAAATGTCGTTGGGGATGAAATATTCCGTCATTTACCTGTCCAAAGAGGCTCAGTATAGTGATACCGAAACTGTATCTCATAGCCTGATGAACGTTTGAGAACAAGTCCTCGTTATATGCCACCAGTTGGATCTGAAAGGGATGAAATAAATCCTGCCATCAAGAAATCGCTAATCTCTACCCACTTCCATGCCATCAGGCCTATAGGGATATTTCCGGTATTGTATTATTACCCGTACCCTGCTTACCATACTTTCAGTATACTCACATGAAATAACCCCCAGAGCCCCACTTCGTCGTACCCTTCCTCTCACCACAAGTCACCCTCCCACTCCGATGAGTCACATTATATCTATCCCACAGCAGGGAACCGATCTGGTTACATGCGACACGTCACACAAAATCGTCTAATCCACAACACTAAATTGTGAACGGTTTGGCATCTGTTTCGCTTTTAATCTGACCAAACTATTCAAATCGCCGCCAAATTTTCATGTGTTAGGATAGGTGATCTGTAGTGGCGAAAATGTCAGCAGGAATTCTGACCATACATATTCAGCAGGCTAGGGCAATCCCGCTCTCTAAAATGTAGGTAAAAATGTCGTTTTTGCTCAGCAAATTCCTCTTGAGGCGCACACAGACATATATATTCGCATCAAATGGTAGTAAAAAAAAAAAAAATCTATATAATTTGCATAATAATAGGACAAACATCTGTGGCACTGTCTAAACAACATTAGCTGGCTCTTCGAATGGCAAATTTATTTTAAGACGCCTGAAGTTGTGAAGCATTGGTGAGCAAAAACGACCCTTTTTACCTCCGTTCTAGAGAGCGAGATCGCTCGAACCCGTTCAGTGGTAGGGAATTTACAGAATCAGTCGGGGTATGATGCTGTATCATGTTGAATGTAATCATCATCCACCCACCGACAAATCACCCACCTCCAGAGGAAATGCTTTTCCTGCTATCCTGTGTTCGGAACCTAAGTTTTCTCTGGCACCGAAGTGTAACACTATATGATGAACCCTGTATCTGTAGGTTAGTGGTCCGCCTGTTATTAGGGGCAGATCTTCAGATTTTCCGTCATGCCGCAAGTAAAATGTGAGGTCATGACCCGTGTTTGTTATCTCACCGGATACCTGCATGAAAATACAATTTTACAAAATTACATCGAGGTAATCACATCGGTATTTAAGCTGTAATCACCCTCGCCCATGCCAATGTAGTCGGGTAGATCAGTAACATGGGATCCGACTTTATTAATGACATTTCATAGTAGGTAATTGTGATTTCGCAAAACATATACGGCAAGTTTAGACTAGAGTACGTTCATTTCCATAGGCTTATGGGGCTATAACATGGTGATTTGCCAAATTGGCCCAGATATATCGATTTTAGGAGAAAAATCAACGAAAGATTGATATCTGACACAACAGTATGACTTCGATGGTGGGGTAATACTGACCAAATCGTAGACATATTTGAATTCAACAGTTGGAGATGGAGTTTAAAGATTATGCTTGTGGTATCTCCTAAAATTCATCCGCATTCAGAAGAATATGGACCATCCCCACCCTGATAACCCCCCTCACATATGACTCAGAGCTGAGAGGCTCCATTTGACTTTTGACTGTAATGCTGCTATTATTTAAAACATCATATTGAGGCCGTTTTATCACATAATCAAGAAGAATAAGTTTTGTATTGTATAGCAACAAGGGAAAACTTTGACATGAGGGATTTTCATCTAATGAGCTTGGATCAATGTTCTGGTTATTACATGATGGATGGCTGCCATATTATCACGAGTATGGTGATCCCATTACTATTCTACCTCAATAAATGAACGGCCTCTGCTTCCATAGCAAGAAACCACAATACCGTTAACATTCAGAGAATTCCACCATACTACTAGTATTAAGTCCGCAAAACGCTAGTAATTACTACTACTAATTATATCTGTAATCGCAGTAGATAATACACAATGTAGAATTGTCAAATGAAAGAGCGAACTTATCACACGCATATGTGAACACATATACTTTACTATAACGATTGGTAGTGCAAGCTACCATCCCAGCATGGTTGCAGCTGCCTTAATACGATGATCGAACCGCAGGCCAAGTTGAAGGCATTTGGACAAAGGGCACAGGACGCAGCTGGAACAATCTACAGATGTAGCATTTCGCAAATTTTTGTAATTATTCCAGGCATAGCAAATATAACGGAGAGCACTCTGACGGAGGGAACTCGAACTCTTGTCGTAAAAAAGACGTAGTTGGTCAATGAAGGTCAGTTAATACAATTATTATGAATTCCTCACTCTCTCTAGCATTGCTTAAGCATCCGATTTTGAGTATAATCTCGTCCATACAGATCCCTGTCAAGACTGCTACAATAATAATTGTTTCCCCAAAAGTCACTACTTTCTGAACATCATAGTTTCTTGACCTCACAATGCAACGTCACAATCACACTGGCAGATTATGTGACTTCAACCCAGCTCTGTTTGAAAATAACAGTTGAAGTTCATGAATTGAATGTCTTCCTGTGTTTTTAACCCTACCAGGCCCGGGGGGATGGGGGGGGGATGGCCCCCTACCAAACTTTCTGTGCTATCTCCGGAACGACAAAACATTTAGAGTTGACACTCCGTGACTTTATAGTTTATTATATTGGAGTCATTTTAAGCCTATTTGCATAACCTCCTGAGTGAAGGATCATGGGTAAATTCAAGATGGCGGCCACGTGCGGTACCAGAAAAATGATTCTTTCTGTTTTTCTGCGATGAAAAGTTGGTAACAACTATAATTTATTTCAGATCACAATAATATTTACTAATTTATCACGCAGTTTTTGCAGAGAAATTGCATAAATGAAAAATTCGAAAAATCTGACCAAAACATATGTTTTTGAAATGACGTCTTTATGACGTCATCATAGCGGCGATCTTGTTTTTTTTATATTTTCTGGTGGAGCTTGGGCCAATGGTATAGTGTGGTAAGTTCCAGCCCCCGAGCTTAAGGGGAAACAAAAATAATGGGGGGGGGAGGGGGTGTCCCCTCCACAGGCCTAATCAAGTCTGGAATTTTGAATATATATCGAATGTGGAACATTCGCGAAAATTTACGCTCTCAAATGTAAATGTATGTAACAATTCATGGCAATAATATTAACGAAACAGTAGTGATAATTAGTGAAACAGCCTAATCACTGACGGTTAAAAGTATAAACAAATCGCGACCCCGCAAAAGTTATTCGGCATTTGGAATCTATTAACAACCTTTAATTTGGCATGTGAAGAAAATGACATAGATTTCAGTCTACAGTAATGAGCCCCCTTTAAACCATTTATAGAGTGCATTAATAGTAATGTCCAAATATTATGAGGCTAAAACTGATGTGGTAGCTGCATGTGAGAATCGAACCATTGATCTCTAGAGAAACGAGATGGCTCATGGTTCAGAGCGCCTGCACGCCTATGAGAGGAGAGAGAGAGAGAGAGAGCGAATTAAGGTTTAATGCCGCGTTCAGCAATATTTCCGCTATATAGCGTCGATTAAATACAATCCTAAGTATTCAAGTTAATAACTCAGTACTCCAACACATTAAAACAGAAGATACAGTTTTCTTTCACCCGACTAAAAAGATCTTCTAAAGTAGCTGCTCGACAAAAAGAATCTCTTACAATCTTGAAATCTTTACAGTCGATAAGAATATGTTTTACTGTGATATCTTCGTGGCATGGAATGCACCTTGGGACTAGTACATGTTCGTGAGTTAATCGTGTATGGCCGATTCTACATCGCAATGATTATTGCTTGACGACCACCAGTATCTGTATCTGAGCTTTACAGACAAAGTGTCATAAAAAATAACTAAATATTAAATATGCTTTCAGGTCCTCGCCATTATATGGGTACTAGCTAGACCCCTCTAGATAAATATTTCTTATCTTCATTTTTACATGATACTCCAAAGTCCTCTGTTAATTAGCCAGCGACCAAGTGAATTGCATGTTCCGCTGACCATAAGCCGACCTGGGTTTAATATCGCGCGAATATCAATACCGTAACTTACCCGACTTCTCGTTATGTTGAGGGGCCGGAGATTTGGGTCATATAGGAGCAATTTTGGATCTATATCTATTGGAGACTGGTACTTCCCTTGGCTACATAAAGTCCAGTCCGGGTTGATGAGCCCCCAGAAATTCGGTCCTGTAACGGAAAACAGACAGAGATTTCACTTAACGCCAGTGCATTACTCACGAGGATGGTTATTAGGTTATCGAGGACATGGGCTCAATAACGGACGGATCAACGAATCCCAGCTATAACACACGTATCTCAGAGATTATATACCCAACAACATATATGGACTGAATGTGCGATATAGTAGTAAGCTATCAAACTTAGATGGCACAGGATGAGTGCTGATAGTACTGAATTATATGCATTGTATTTAAAATCGTACGTATTAGAAACTGAATATTACGTCATAGTCTCATGTAATGAGATGTATGCAGTAGCTTATTGGAATAATCACTATGCGGTATTATTATACCTCAGACCAGAATTGTATATCCTGATTGGCTGTAAAATCACGAATCTGCAATTTGCGATATGGACCTCATCTCTAGCCATGATTCGTCTGACAAAATCGGGCCATGGCAAAATATGGGTACGGCATAGCTATAAGAGGTTTCGTAAGTTTCAGGAGTGCCGAATCACATTAATATCCTCTCAGAAATTGACACATATTTGAGCAATTCGAGGTCAGGCAATTTCTAGTATTTTTCATCCATTTGACTAAGTTGTAAGTATCCGTGATTGTTTTGACTGAAGAGACGCCCACGTGTAATTGTCTCAGTGACATCAAAGAGATTGTTCTGCGGCGTATTCTCATTACAAACTCGACTTTTCTCTGAACGCAGCGAAGCACGCTGCAACGACGTCCGTTCATAGGCTGTTATTTTAAACGGACTGCTCGAGTACTAGCTGAACTATGCCCATATGTGCGTGCATGTCTGGTACGGAGTTTACATACCTGCATTATGGAAGATGGATATGAAATGCATCATGAAAAACCGATAACGATGCAATAACATAGAATCTCCTGCGCAAAACTCTTTCCCAAATGAGGCAAAACACGCTTGCCACAGACACAGCTCGCTCCAAAATTTACATGAAATAGTTTGGCTGCATACATTTCGACCACCGAGTATTGGAAATTCCAGAAGAGTTAGTGATTAACAACTGGATCTTCGCCCATCCTGTTCCAATAATAAATTCTACGACCAAAGATAAAGACATTAAACGGACCGACACGGCGAATTCTACCTCATAAATAAATATTAGATTGTTTGTTGTTGATGTTGTTGCCCATTAGGGAGTGAATTACAGTTTTGCAATCCCCATCCTTTTTATATTTGGAACAAAACGTTTATGGTTTAACCCTAACAGGCCTGTAGTCATGATGCCCCCTCCTATGGCCTCCCTACCAAACTTTCTCCCTATCTCCGACAAAGCGACAAAAAAAAAAGATAACCCTCCACGACTTTTGAGTTCATCATATTGTGGATCATGGGAAAATTTAAGATGACGGTCATGTGGTGTACCAGGAAAGTGGTATTTTTGAACAAAAACTACTATCTTTCAGATAAGACTATTATGTACTAATTGATCATGCTGTTTTTGCAAAGGAAACGCGTAAATAAATCGGCCAAAAGATGCCTGTTTTGACGAAGACGGCACTGTGACGTCATCAAAGCGGTACCATCTTGGATATTTTTTTGCATTTTCTGGTAGAGCTTGACCCAGGGGTAAAGTGTGGTAAGCTTCAGCCCCTAGCTCAAGGGGTAAGAAAAATATATATGGGGAGTGTGGGCGGGGGCGAAATAACCGAGACAGGCCCACAAAGCCCAGGTCAGTTAATACAAAAATGTTACTGCACGCTATTGGGTGTGACATCACGAATCATCATCTCCAAACTCGTTGAATAGCTCGTGAATTTTTTTTTAGTGTCTTATAAATATTCTACAGATATGCACAAACGAGTCTCCTCTTCTTAGAATTGAATCTTCTTCTATGGCACAAAATAAATGGCTATCTAGTCTTGATGTCTGCAAGCAAAATTTTTTTTTCTTCTCCACAGTTTGCAAAACAACTCCAATATATTATTAACTATACACACCTATCCTACAAGACAGACAAACCTTAATTTTTATAGGCCATTTCACAGATCACAGATTCTACTCTATTGAAATATAAGGACCTCGGATATGGAACTCACTTCCTGTCGATTTGAAGTCCTGTACATCCAAATCTCATCACAAAACTATAATGTCTTGATATGACCTATCCCATTTATATATTTTTCCCTAAAACTTCTAGTTATGTTATAAGTTATATTCATATGCTATATGTATAAAAATATACGACAATAACACAACTAAAGCTATATCTGCTGAAATGTGACCTCAGTTAGCTCCACCAATGTGTGCAGCTCAATACCCCATAGCAAGTGTCAGATGCGAAAGTAAATATTCAGCATCGTCCGCCATAAGTACTTTCGCGTCAATAATCGATAGACCTATTCGTATGACGGTTAGCACGAATTCCAAATGTGTATGAAATAAAAATATTAAAAATACAAGATGGTTTCCTGAAAGAGAGAAGCGGTAAACAGTTTTAAGTGACGTCAGCAATTAAACGATGACAAGAAATCATATGACCCCAATCTCAAGTTCGGCTATTTCCGTATTGGCGGAACGAGCCTCTCACATAGAACGCACAAATCCCCACCGGTGGGGAGCGTATGACGATCACGTAGTGAGCCGGCTACGAAATAGTGCCTTTCATAATCAAGAGATCCGGGCGCATTTTATTGTGAAATTCAGTTAATTTTAACCAAACGAACATAATTCATTCAAATTATACAAAACTATTTCTATGTTTAGTTGAATAATAGCAATCTATTCTATGTTTAGTTGAATAATAGCAATCTATCAGAACTCAGCAACTGGGCTAATTTTCGTCAATACGGAAATAGGCGAATGCGAGATTGTTTCCGCCGAAAATTAATTGTGCGCATGAAAAAAGAAGATTCTTTATTGTACTGAGCATCCCATTTTAGACAGAGTACAAAACACATAAAAAGTAGAATAGATAAGAAAGTAAACACAGGTGCGATGTTTCCGTTTTCGCTCCCACAAATCCACTAGGCCACAGGTCTGTTTTCGCAGCTAAAGTGAGTTCTGGGGCTAGATTGCATATGATCCCACAAGTAAATATACTGACTGCATATTTGGAGAAGCATCACAAGAACAATGATTATTTTTTTGTATTCCAGCCACGCTTTTCTTGTAGATGTTCACGTGAACGACTCGAATGGCATAACCACCACGGCTTGACACGTACATGTATGAGATACAAATATCGAGCAAGACCTGATGATGTTCTTTACAAAAAGCCTAATTCTTTATCCAAATGAATTCCAGGTCGTTTTCCAGACTATGTATCTCAGTCACGCTTTGGTTGTAAAACACATGGTATTCAAACGGCCCCTACCTCGGGTTAAGCAGAATTAGATGCAAGTTACGAAACGTAGCGCCAGCGATCGCATACACTACGGTCGTATTTTGCCGTCAGTGCGCGATATTTATCAAAGAATTCGGTACATTTTGAATGGAGGCATTTGATGGTATAGCCTGTTTGACAAGATTCCACAACAACATTTTATTGTATTTTTTATTAAAAATAGCCACAGTGAGCACATGATCTAGTAAATGCCATCAGGCGAGATATGTATACGCCTTTGTTGGTCCTACTGGAATAGGGGGCCCTCAGTGGCCGCTGCTGACCGCTAGCCTCACACCGCTGAACCGGCTCGGTCCATGTGTGGAAGTTTGTCAGTTACTTGACGACGGGCGGTGGTTCTCTCCGGATACTCCGGCTTCCTCCACCATCCAAACTGACTGTCACCATATGAGTGAAAAAAACCTTCAGTGTGACATTAAACCAAATCTCCCCCCCCCCCCCTCCTACTGGAATATTTCTATTCCCGGGTGTAAAAAGGAATAGGACCCTACGCGTGGGGTTCCCGAGTATGAAAAGGAGTAGGACCCAAATGTCGTGATATGACTGAAATATAGTTAACAGCGACGTTAAATCACTCATCCACTCACTCCAGAAATGGACAGTAAATTATGTCAAAACTGTAATCGTCGAGTCAACGTGAGAGACATTCTCGTCTCGCGAGACTCCCTACTGCGAGAAAGAGTCTCACGCGTAAATGGGAGCCATCCCCCCAAAATTTGGGGGGTGAGTAGGCGGCGTATGATTATCTGGCTTGTCACTGACCTGCTGACTCCGCCGAGTTAGAAGCGAATTGCTAAACATAACGTAGGCTATATAATTGGGAAATGACTCTTTCCGTTTCGGAGCATATCAATCGCGAACAAATTATTGTCGGTGTGTATACTTGGCCGTGAAAGCGAGTTATCTAATACAGGAAGTAGTTCGCGGGTAGACACGGCTCGCTTTGAGAATGATGTCATGCTGCCTCGCTTTGAGATTGGAGATTAAAAAATGTCACCAGTTTACATGAGAGTCGCTTTGGTCTCCCGCGGGTAGACACGGCTCTCTTTGAGAATGCGTGAGAGAGTCAACGTGAGAGAATTTGATATGTATAGGTCCTTCAGTAGATTCCTTCCAATCCACTGAAGGGGAGTATATGTCCTTCACAGCGGCGCTAATATAGGGATTATCCAGTAGTAGGAGATGAAGCAGTAGGAGATGAAGCAGTAGGAGATGAAGCAGTAGGAGATGAAGCAGTAGGAGATGAAGCAGTAGGAGCGGGCTTTGGAATGTTTATCTTTTGACAATTTCCATGTCCATGTTAACGCACTAGTTATTTGACGTTTGTGCTCATAGGGTGTCCATCTGTGTTCTCGCGTATTAATATCTCGATAGAGACAATATTTTTTTCTATGTATATCTTAGAAGTTTGAGACTCTCTTGAAATATAACAGTATACTGTATCCACCATTCTTTAAATTCACACACATGTCTCGGTGCAAAATGGTCACATACTTAACTATTGTTGTAGGATAGAATAAGCCCTCTAGGGTTTTATTGCCGCGATATATGCGGCTATCAAATCATTACTGTACATATTCTCTGTGATTGATTGCTGTATTTTGTTTGGTGAATAAATTCAATTCATACAAATCGTCTGACGGTTATGAGTGAAGACACTGTTGAATAAGATTTATAGAATGACTACATTTGTTAAAATAATAAGTCATGCACTCTGGCAAGAAGAAAAAACACTGCGAACCTCGAACAGCAAAGTTAAGAGCGTAAATCTGGGGCTCCATTTTGGAATACTCAATCTACGAGACTAAAATTATGCAGTATCGGCCTATTTCATTCTAATCTGGAACAGTTATAAGCAGTAATTGCAAATTTAAGAACATCGAGACAGGTATTATTATCAACTGGACCAAATCGCTATACTGACAGTATTCAAGCCTGTTCTGGAGTTTATAACCGACAAAGAGGTTCATACATGCACATATGATGGAGATGACTTCACCATATATATGGATGAGCGAGCAGTTTTTCACAATCTCGAGAATTGATCATGAATTTTTGTCGTTTTTATTAATGTAATATCTTGTTGCGGTTCCATTATCAGTAGAGTATCCAGTAGACTAATGTGGCTATATATTATTGTCTGGAAGTCCATATCGCTCTAATTGTTCTCGGTCTGCGATCACGAAGTTCAGTTGTCTAAATTAATTAAAGCTAACATAACGGATGACTTATCTCGATAGCTCGATCGCTTCCAAACGTGCCTAATGCATACATAGTAACATGGGGTTGTCTTACAAGCATTATGCCCACCAAATCTGTGATTACATATCGAAATAATGATATCTGATATGACCACGTATCAATCTGTGTTGAGAAAGGTCACCAACTTTGCAGTACATAATGCTGATACAAGATCTGTAATCGTCATCATTTCTTATAGTAACTCCAACACCTGTATCAGATTTCCGTGTTATGGATCTGAACATGCACCTCACAGCTATAGAGAGCCATCCATTAACGGCCTTGTAGAGGTGTCGATCGTCTTTCTTCGTCAATTTGTCGCGCAACCGTCTATTACCTCCAAACCAAGAATGAAGTTGGATCCCATTAATTGCCAATAAAAGACATGCCAATTTACAGTTCATGGATCCAGTTAGATGAGGAGAGCTCATTGAGTTTCAGTCACCCCCAATAAACTGAAGTCAAACCGGCAAAGGCCATGAGGTTAGGAATATTTGAGGCACTTCAATCAACAACAACCGGTGAGCGCTTTTCAAAAGTGCTTCACATTGGCAAATTGAACAGCGCATACGCCGGTCAGTCGGTGCGCGAGATACGCATGTATGTGCCCCACTAACACAAGGGGCGTAATTTGAAACGAGTTCAGGTATTTGAAGCGTCACGTGCCCGATGTGTGTATCTCGCGGTAAACTCGCAGTCAAAGTGACTGGGGTTCATGTAGAGAGTTAAAGGTAAGTTGCAAAATCAGGTTTGTATAGCCTCAGGTTTGGGCTCACACGCGAATACCTACCAAATGTATTAATGGCACTACAAGGCAGGAAAAATTGAACATGTTTGTGGAATTCTATCAGGTATAATTGCTACAATGGCGTTCACTATCTTGAGATATATTCGCTAGTCTATTTTTGGCATGCACCGTGAGACGAAAAGAATATGACAACTTTGTTGTTCGAGTACTCACCCGATATCCCTTCATAACTCCACCATTCTGACCAGGTAGATGCAGATACTATGGAATAAAAGAGAATGTTTGTCTTTTAGATCCAAGGAGCTTATCGATATGTAAATTAGATATACAGTGAGGAAAAATCATTTATTAGTTGAACAATATTGAAAATTAAGTTAAATATGGGTCATCCTAAGACATTGATCATGTTGCTAACCATTGACCATTAACGTAGGTAGGGATACGAATAGCAATTGCACATAAAAGTGTATCAATTCCTTTACATATAATAACAGTATATTGAGTTGTATGTCAAGTGGGTGCATAAACATGGTGATTGGGCTAGACAAGATACCATGGAGATTCCTCTGTGATTCTGTCCGAGTCATTGAGAGGTGTGTAACAACCTAACATGTCCCTGCGGCGCGAGAAGATTTTAACTCAACGAGATAGTGTGAAAGTAGTTCAACCATACAATAGTGGACGAAACAAAGTATAATAGTTACAACCAGTGTCGATTTCACTTAATCTGTCTCGCATGTGGAAAGAGGCGTCCAAACTCAAGTGCCGGGGTACTGGTGTTCACTTAATTCACGTTTGCTTTGTTTGTAATCGTAGACAAGATCTCGATACTCAGACCATTTTCAAGATTTTAGTCAAATCTGTGTGTCTACTGAAACAGATTACAAAGCACAAAGCACATTGGAAGGATTTGCTGTCACTTCAATTTTGAAACAGTTTGGTATAATAGATCTTGAATACATTACTTATGTTTACTAACAATATTCCATGGCCGTGTTAATCAACTTAAAACATTTATATTCCGCATGAGGATATTTCCGTATATATACATCTTATCTGTTCATGTATTTTACAACGAACGTCATGCTAGGTATATCTGAAATATGTTGTACTCACTTCACTTTCTACACAGCCAGAAAAAAGGTGACACTTTTCACCCTAAAATGGTGATGATGCATGATGATGCTCAATGGAATTTGTTGATAATTGAACAAAGCAGATAAGATATCGAGAAGGTACCGTTGATGTATAGATAAGGCAGCTGAACTTTCAACAGAGAATTACCTAATCTATATAAGGTATTGTTTATGTATTTTTCTTACAGGTACAGCTTTGAGGTACTATCAAGGAACATGTACATACATGTTACAGCAGGTATTATTAAGAAGTCCCAGGGAGTTAAATTGGCAGCAACATATCGTTAATGTACACCACACAGGTATCGCATAGGCCTTGCCACTCTGATGTTATCGTTTTTACAGTAAGACAAATCATGTATTGTTCTACTGTATCTCAAGCTGCCTCGATCGTCAAAAGTTCATTCAAGATATCGACGATGCTCCGATCATCTCTCGTCTCATTTCTCATCAAAAGGCAACGTTAACAGTGTCAACATACTTTAATACCACAGTTTAACACTGTCAACGCACTTTAACACTGTAATTTACTAGTGTAACAAAATACACTGCCTTGATGTCAAAGGGTTAGAGCTCACAGTCAGTTAATCTCAAAAGGACCAATAAACTGTATTAGATCCAGTATAAGCGGATATATATCACACGAACATAAATTACAATTCCATTTATGAAGAACCTTTTGGTGACCTTTTGTTTGTATTAAGGATTGTTTATCAACTCATTTACAAACATACGCAATATATTTACCAACTTGAAACATACAAAAGAACATCAGAAATCTACCTACTCGCCTAATCCATGAAGAAGAAAATTGACAGGAAATGTAACTGTTATGTTCTCTTATCATGTCAATATTGAGTGAGAGAAGGTACAATAATTTGATCAATGGATCGTTGTTAACGCAAGATTATTTTTCAGCAAGAAGATCACACAGCCACAACATCATTTTAAACTTGTTCAAGTGTCAAGTAAATAGGCGTAAAGATGGCTGTTCGAAGTTCTAGCATTGATAGTAGATGTTGGCCATATGTTTCGATGATCGAGTCGGATTCCGATTTCCAAAACTCAGATCACTCGCGCTTTGATCGTAGAAGTCATGGAACAGAACGGATTTCGAACCGACAGAGCGCATACGCCTCCTGTCTTTTTTGGCGAACATATGCTACATAATGTAATCTTTCCTAGGCTTGTCTAAGGTTCAAGATTCTTTATTTCCTGATCACAGCGCCCGTCATCGAGCAGATATACAATCAAGCGGAGATTGTCCAATTCAAATACACCAAAGAGTACAAATACCCTAACCGTATCCCTGACTTACACTCTTAAAACACAAGTTGTGTAATGGTAACATTTTCTAAGTGTTATACTCAATACAACACTTTAAAATGTTGAATACTAGTGTTATAACATTTAAAGTGTCATAATCTTAAAGACTCTTCGGATTTTAACAACATCTAAACAATGTTGTGTATTTTCGCGCCATGCACGGTGGCGCGCGGAGACAGTGAGTAATTTGATTGGCTCTTGCTTCACGTGATACTTCTGCCATTGCTGGAAAGCATGAGCCTGCCTGTGTGTGGGAAAATTCAACGTGCCGTTTCGGTAAGTTTGGTTGTTGTTATTTTGTTAAATTTCTTTGTAACTGATTGAATACATTATTAACTTGTTGTTATTGTTGATCTTGATGCTCTTCTCCTTTCCGGCACTCTGATTCGGGTGTTGGCAATCCTTGTTCGCACCATCATCGAGCGAGTGACCGAGTGCAACTGAACCGAGAAAGCTGAAATGTGAACATTTAGGCCTTTCGGATTATCCTCAGTTCCGATCTGTGATTACCTTGTAAATTATGATTAAACGGAGATCTGGAAAATCCCCATACTATTATGTTTAAATTGTCATGGGTGGTAACATAACACATCCGATGTAATTGAATGAACAAATATGTGTTGGTGCCTGGGCGTGACAAAGAACCTCTCATTTTTTTTTCAGTTTGCCAAGGAGTGAAGTATGAGTGTGTTGACCCTGCAGTAAGAGCCCCGGAAAAATGAGACATTACAGGCGTCATTTTTATACAATTTTCGTGAATAATTACGGGTTCTGGATCGGTTCTCGTACAGATCAAATCTCGTGCACCTCTCACGTGCGCGCGTTCAGAGCATGTGGTGACTTTCTATGTGGATTGCTTATGTGTGGGGGAAGTTTAATTTGTCTGTCAAAATTTCTACTTCTTGGTGTAGTTGGAAATGGAAGTATTTTTTATTTTTTTTAATTGCTTTCCGGGGTATATACTTAGTTTTCATCACACGGGAACTGAAGTCTATTTTATCGCCGACCAATATAGGTAGCATGATTGATGACAATCATGTTCATTCCACGCAAGTCAGACGACAATCCCATTTCTACAGATGTGTTTATGTCATGTGACATGGGGCGCAGTCATTGGTTTCCTTCGACCGCCCCTCCCTATCTGCGAACTAATGTTCACAGTGAAATGGCAGCAAACTCGTGTCATTTCCAGTAAATCAGTGTCATCTTCTACATTTGACAGGAACTGTATAGGAAGATATATTCCTTTGTCATTTAGAAAGTGATCATATAACATTATTTTCGTTAGTTCTGGTATTACACTATCTTAGTCTAGCACAGATTCTAGTGCTGAAAATTGGTCGACTAAAAAAAATACTGTTTTACGATCACTTTTTAAGCCACAGAAAATAAAGCTTCGTATGTATTCAGCTATATGGAAGCTATGTCATTACGATCATCGGAGGGGTAATCTGTGTTCGCTTTCAATACTGCCGGTCTGCTACCGTCTAATTTGTGGGAAGCTCGATGGCTGAGTGGTTTAGATCGCCGACATATAGTGCTAGCTGTTAGGTGCATTACTCTGTGGGTCGCTGGTTCGAATCCCGCTCGGAACTCGACCAATTTTACCATTTTTTTAATACTAAGATTCACGGGAATTCAAATACATGTAGATTCTCGCAACGCAGCTCTATGGGAATCCACGAGAATCCAATGCTATCATTTCTATGCAGATTGCTATTATTTTATGGGAATCTGTTGGATTCCCGTAAATTATTTTGCGGGAGTGCTGACGGGAATCGGATTTCCATGAAAAAAACAAGCAGGGCATGAATTTACCATAAAACTTTGCTAGACCATCGGGCTGGTATATTTCAATTCACCAGCCACGGGCTGCCGGGCTTGTGGGAATTTCGAGCCCTGACTGCCCTACCACTGAACATATGTCTTTCCCTGCTCGCATACCTAAAGTCTTTATTATTTAAAGGTTGGGGAAAACACCTTGACATGCTTGAGGCCAATACCTCGTTGGGGTGTAGGGCTATGTCGACTTCAGTTTTTATATATTTATCAAAAAAGGACATCCACACGTACCCCAGAGTGCATGGATCTTTCAATAGCATCTATGGCTTCATTGTTCCATGATTTTCACAGCAACTTATTGCTTCGTTTTATGCGACGTACTAATCATTCAAATTAGCCACTTCAAAATTTCAAAAATGAAACCTAGCTTCAAATGACATCTTCGGTGAAATATATTTTCTAAATGAAAATGGCATGTGGTGGCATATTTCCATGTAAAGGTCATACACAAATTGCAGGATTTGAGAGGCTAGGCCTAGTTTATAAATCAAAGCAAACTGACAGACACATAATCTAAACTGCTAGCAAGACACATAATCTAAACTGCTAGCATGTGCACATAAAAACAGACCTCTGCTCTGGGCATTATGACCCTGCCATGTGTGTGCATGCTAGGAGATTATGCATTGCATCAGACAATTTAATCTAATGTATTCATCAGTCAATGCATCTACATTCATGCAACTTGGATATGAATTTGAGATCGAAGTATGCAATCCCATGCTATTTTCATTTACAGAATGAATTTCACCGAATATGTCATTTGAAGCCATGTTTCATTTTGTAAATATTAGACTTAGAGTGGCTAATTTGAATGGTTATATAGTCGCATAAAACGATGCAATAAGTTGATGGAAATCATGGAACATTCCAACAATGAAGCCATAGATGCTGTTGAAAGATCCATGCAGTCCGGGGTATGTGGGGATGTTCGCATTTTCCATAAATATATAAAAACTGAAGATGACATAGCCCTATACCCATCGAGGTACACTGTTATAAATCACACCGTAAATTCACAGTTAAATGTACTGGCAGAAAAGGTGCCAGTACATTCAACTGTAAAATTACGTTGCACCGTAGTTTATAATTACCGTTTTTTAACAAGCTTTGAACTGTAAAATGTTGCACCGTATTTTATAATTAACGTTTATTGACAGGCATTCAACTGTAAAATTTGGGTAGCCCTGTAATTTACAATTACCGTTGTTTTAACATTCCTTAAACACTAGCCTACAATTACGTGGCACCATTGTCTACAATTATCGGTTCCTCGGCAACGTAGGTCACTGGAAGGCCGAAATGGTCATTGCTTTTCGTGTTTACAAATGCGACCACCACAAACTTCGTAAATAATCACGAACGAATTTGTGCAATTATTACACGAATAGTAGGAGTCAGTTAAAACCCATCTTCGCATATGCAAGTCGAACACTAAATGACGGAACGTTAGTGTAGTATTTAGCTTGAAATGTGAAGATGGATAAAACCAAAACCAAACCGTACTATAGACCGAAAATTAAAGTTAGCCGCTGCGTCCGTCTCAGCGCGTGTTCTGATAATGCTCTGAATGCTGTATCGTACAACGCAGGTGTCGAAAGTTTCCTGCAACTGAGCGTTTCGTGTGCAAAGATATCAACCTCCTTTCAGAGAAAACAAGAATTTTATGTTACGTGTGTGCGCAGTTTACCTATTCCAGTTGATGTCAACTGAAATATCACAGTTCAATTCACAGATTAATGTGTTTACGATTGAATGTACTGTAAACTCCAACATACATTTACTGTGAAATAACGGTAATTTATAACAGTGTATATGCCTATAACTTGATCGAGGTGTTATACCCCTATCAAGGTATAATACCTCGATCAAGGTATTTTCCCCAACCTGTTTGATTCGGCATGCAGATCTGTGGGAGGATCGCATTCTTGTTCTTCTTGTGACTTCTTCTGTTGAAATACGCATGCAGGACAAACCTGCCTTCAGGCAATTGGAATTTTTTTTATATATTCGGTCACAGTGGAATCAAGTATTGCTTCGTTGATTTCCATCAGACAGTCCTATCCAGTCAATTGTCAATTAATATTTATGTAAATACATATTCATTTTCAGATTGATCAAGAATTTGCGATGCTATATTCAGAGGACACGGGATCGAAACTTCTAACAAAGCCGATATGTACCAAACATATTGAAGATCGCAAAGATGTCACAAGAGTGAAGAGAGCGGTGGGCTCTGTGAGGAACTGCAGACTTGCAATGAACTATCAGAAGGTAATATTTGCAAATCCAGATAATAATCCCTCAAGTAAATGGCTCCAGACTTCTGCGAGTAACACTAACAGTTCGATTGGAATAACAATTTTTAGCCTGGTGCTTTTCATAGCAATGTATATTGTAATTTCCAGGTTATCCTAACATGCAAACTGTCCAGTTATCAGAAAGCTTTACCATCCATGATAATCCAATAACCTATTCATGGGGGGGGGGGCCTCAGTGGCTGATTGGTGATCGCTAGCCCCACACTGCTGAAACGGCCTGTGTTCGAGCCCCGCTGGTGCATGTGTGAAAGTCTGCCTGTTACTCGCCGACGGCTGATGGTTCACTCCGGATACTCCGGCTTCCGAGTTCAAACTGGTTGTAACTATATTGGTGAAATAACTTTGAGTGTTACATTAAACCACATCCCCCCCAGGGCCCCCACTTATTCATAAAGATTACTGCAGCATTCCATATCAGGGGTCGAAATTTACACCGGTTTACCCGTCTCTGACAGGTATTTTTTGAAAGAGACAGGTAGAGAAACAAAGTACCTGTCTCTATTGACAGGTAGCCAATAATTTTGTTTTGGTGTTCAAAATATATCATCAACAAAATTCATTCAAAACACCTAATAAGTGCAAGTAAACAAGGTGTCATTAATTTATTAGTGTCTTGCAACATCTAACTTTGTCATTAATCTCGAGTTACATGTTCATGTTACGATTGCATGTTCAGGTAATTCTTAAAGATGACAGGTAAACATTTTGGCCACCTGTCTTGAGTGACAGGTAAATTATTTTGAATATTTTGACCCGTGCATATGTCCAGCCTTAATATCCCTTTCACCGCAACTTCGAGTAAAGAAACAAAGTAAAGAAAAGATATTTTGTGTCCATGCATTAACACTTTGAATATGGGTTGACATCAAATGTTAATATGTTGGACAGTCTTGAGAAAACCATGAAATAGTCGAGGACAGTTTATGGCTCATGGTCAAAGTCCAGTTGTCTCAAACACCTGGCAACAGAAAGCCTCTTGGTTTTTGGGCTTGTCTTTTCACATACATCTGTCTATTGCTTGTTTGATATTGTATCCTCAATTACAGAGTATGGATTTCATTCCAAAATTTAGTAATACAATGCACCAAGAATAACACTTCAATTCGTTCAGAACGAATTCCAAAGGAGACTAACATGTACATTCAGTTTTTGGACGGATTGCGAAGCACTAGCCGAGTAGCCGTCCTATGGCTTGATGTCTGGCTGGCTGGTTGTTCGTCATCAACATTTCAGGATACCAGTTTTGTGTTCAAGATTTTGTAAAAGTTTGAGCTCTACCATGTATCATGTGTACTAAGCTTCGCCCGACCCCATATACTGATATTCTCAGATGCCATACCAGATGCTGCATGGGCTCCACCCATTCACTGCACCCTGGGGGTATCTCCCCTCTTCCCCACATTCGGAACATAGCCTAATTCCCTCTATTTCCGAAACTAAGTCTCCCCCGACTCCATATATGCTGATATTTTCAGATAGCATGATATCGGATACTGTCTTGACTACACTAGTCCACTATGACTGTCACCATATGAGTGAAACAAACTTGAGTGTGACATTAAGCCAAATCACCCCCCACTCGTCCACTACACCCTGGGGCATATCCCCGCCCCCGGAACTGAGCTTCACCCTGGCTGTATCTCCAAACCTAAGTTTCACCCGACCCCATATGC
The DNA here is from genome assembly GCA_036873755.1 of Hanleya hanleyi. Classification (NCBI taxonomy): domain Eukaryota; kingdom Metazoa; phylum Mollusca; class Polyplacophora; order Lepidopleurida; family Hanleyidae; genus Hanleya; species Hanleya hanleyi. The sequence goes on from JAVTVY010045371.1 coordinate 26,858, forward strand.
TGATATTTTCAGATAGCATATCTGATACTGCATTGATTGCACTCATCCACTACACCCTGGGGGTATATCCACCTGGCCCGCCACCCCCGGAACAGAGCTCCACCCTGTATCTCGAAACTGAGCCTCGCCCGACCCCATATGCTGATATTTTCAGATAGCATAGGCCGCTGATAATTAATGTTCCGTTTCCCGTAACCAGCCCTCATCTATATTTTGAGGGCAGCTAATTAAAATCCATGAGGGATTTACATTTTCATGAGTAAAACTTGCTCAGTTTGTTCATATTTATACACAAATGGTTTGCAAGTTAATAATTAATAATTATCGCGCTCAGCATGTATATTTTTACCAGCAAGGTTACGAGAAACAAACAATTAATTAACAGTGGTCATATGATATCTGATACTGCATTGATTTCCCTTAATATCCACTACACCCTGACTGAGTCCAAAAATTCGTAGACTGGGAACTTTTTCTGCTGATTCTCAAGACAGGTCATCATTTTATTTTGGAATGTCAGAGATGTCTCCCCTGTCTCCAGTCTTAGGTGAACAAACGTAAAATGCCCTCCAAGCAAGTATTTGGCATCAGATCACAATTAATCACTTCCGGGTCAGTGCCCACGACTTACATTGTTTAGAAATTTGAGAGCAGATCTTTATGGATTTTATGAGCTGCGATTTTTCAGCATTTCTTATACATCTGATATTTCAACTTGCAGATGAGTCTTCAAACTGTACTTCCTGGTGTTGATTTGGGCCACTTTGGAAAAAGCATGGTGGATGAAGACATGATCAGTGAAGGGTGAGAAGGCTCCCTGTTTACAAATTGAATGACATTCTGCAGCATCAATCAGCTGTCAGTGGCGATAATTTGAAATTTCCATGGTCAACATCTGTCAAGACTTCCACTGGTAATGTCCCACAAGGTAAATATTGACATGCCAGGTGGAGTTATGCATTGTGAATTTTCTGGATTTTTGCCGATTTTTAACGCTAATACATAACAAGTAACGGAATTAATAGTAGGCTGATGCCATTTTGCTCTCCGGCAGTTGGCGATGTGAACATGTATCACAGGAGCCGCGAAGCACATTTGAAAGTGGAGGGACTGAACTCTATACCGGCCTTGTTAAATGTTGGACTGGTCTATCTAAGATAGGACTTATAACATTGATCTATAACAAGTGGGGGGGGGGGGGGTTGCTCCGCGGCCCCTGTATCACACATTGTGAAGGCAAATATTCATAAGAACTTGGTATCTGGACCAAATCACCTTAACTCTTCCATCCACCGCGAAAGGGAAACCTGACCTTCGAATAAATATATGTATTTACCTACTACCTACCTAACTTGCTGGGGTAGGGCTGTGCGACTAAGATTCTAGATTCTTTAGAAATTTGTTACACACTGTCATCACCATGTGAAGATGCTTAAGTGCATATATCTTGAGTTAGATTGAACTTCAGTTACTATTAGACTGGTTGATTGCAAATTTTGAAATAGAATCATCTTACACTCTTTTTCAGGCTGGAACCAGTGCAGTTCACTACCTAGAGGCAGGAGGTCACAGCCATATGTCCTTTGCCTGGGAACGAGTAATGCAGTATCCTAATATTTCATCATCGTCGACAGCGTTGCGATACCTTGCAGGAACGACATAACTTTTGCAGTTGATAGGCTTTTCGAGCTGCATAATAAATTCAATCTGGAATAACCTCATTCTTTTTACTCCTCGAGACTATGACTCTGAGACTCTGAGAAAGAGAGACTGCCAATCAGATTTAGAGAGTTGATCACCAAAATCTGCGTTGTCTCATGTCAAAGCTCTTGTGTTCGGTGAATTCTGATTGTGTCAGGTTTTGTCTGGATCACCATCAGTCTGTGACTCATTTGGACTGAAAATATTCCACTCATACATTCACTTAGTAGCAGTTGTTTTTACCAACATATTTCAAGAATGAGAAGGCTTAGGCTTTCTTGGGGTGTTGTCCTCATATCAACAGGGGATACGTTGGTCTGATTTCGCAATACCACCATATCTCAAGAATGATTATGCCTAGTTCACACATGCATGTGATCGAATGAAAGAAATCTTATCAGAAATCTGTGTGATCGACCGATTTTTGGGTTAAATCCTGAGCAACCTTGTCTCGCATATGCAAATGGACAAGAAGTCCAAAATCAGTGACATTGACATTTAACCCATTCTGGATCAGAAGTGGCCCATTTGTCACCCATTATTGTTTTACCACCATATCACAGGAATAATAAGCAATGATGAAATGCATTCTGGTCATGGGTTAGATTAAATGTTTGTTTGTTTCTCATGACCTTGCTTGTAAAAAGAGACGTACTGAGTGCGACAATTATTAATTATGGATCCTCCAAACCAAATGCTTGTAAATATGAAGAAAAGGAGATCTTTTGAAAATTTTAAGTCCCATATGAACTCTAATCATTTGCCCTTACATATAGATGTGGGAGGGTCATGAAAAGCTAAGTAACAGTGAACTTAATGAATTTTATTCTGAAAATATATTCATGAACACTTCCCATATTGTTGCATTAAAAAAGCAGTAAAGCATACTCTTGCATTATTTTTTATTCTTGTTTGTCATACAAATGGAGGGATGCTTATTTTAAAATGTAACTTTGGTACTTCTGCAAGTTTGTCATATCTAACTTAAAACTTTATAAAATTTATACCCTGCTTCTTGCTTAACAGGTCTTAACGATACATTGTCAGAAATCTGTTTAGTTCCTTGCATTACTACAATTATGTCCTGCAGATGTCAAGGGGTCAGACTTCAATCTCGCTCCTGTTTTTATTCGTCTGTGACTGAATGCAAGTGGACTTTATTTTGGTATGTTCTTTAAATCATTATCTTGAATATGACCTACACTTACACAAGTACCACAGTTACATTTCCACAGCAATTCATCTCTGGGGGAGTTGAAAACCAATCATAGAAGGATTACTGTGTTGCTGTTGCAAATTTTAACAGGCAATTTTTGTGAAATGTCTTAAAAGTAGATCGTACGATAAGGCGGCATAAGTATACATGGTGCAGTTGAAATCAAGAAATTAAAATGTCCTAAAAATGATTGTTTTAATCTAATGACGAGAAAATATATGTATATAATATTATGTGAAAGTTCTAGCTTGATTGTATAATATTATAGTTCTCACATGAAAGTTCACCTGCACCATGTAAATAGGCCAAAATGCCACCTTATCATATGCCATCTCCTTTTTGAATACCAACGCTTACAAAGTGCTGAAAGTCAACATTTACCAAATGTTAAATATGGACACAAATCCAACACATACAAGTGTTAGAATTCAACATTTATAAAGGTTAGAAACGAGATCATAACACTTTTAAAATGTTGAAATCCAACACTTTACAAAGTGTTGAAACCAGCAACACTTTCGAAAATGTTAAATTAACATTTACAAATGTTTTCCCTCCTCCACACTTATCAAAGTGTTGTATACAACATTATAAATGTTGTATACAACACTTTAGTTTTAAGAGAGCAAAACTTTTAGCAAAGCAAGATAATGCATTACTTGTATCATTAAACTATTACACTGCGCAAAAGCAACAATCGCTTGCTGTCAGTTTCCGATATCGTGCTTCACAATTCAATGTATTGTGATATTAATCGGCAACATGAAGTATCTCCAGAGACATGACAAGTTGGGAATAGGGTGATGAAGAATAGCAGATTCGTTATAATAATCTGAACATTACAAACATTCCATAGAGCCTTGGCAAGCAACCCGCCTTATTGACACAAGCATGTCATTGTATTAATGAAAATATCAGAAAACCAAAATCTTCACCTGCCCATTCAAAGAACATATTGAGGTCATATTGACAGTTCTAAAAAACTCACCGAAGATACCTGATCGATATCGTCAGCAAGCATCTACAATTGAGTTAATTTGGTAACTATCGCTATGGAGAAGGCCCCTAATATTCCATCGCGTCTTGTGCGCCTTGCGATCAAGGGCAGAGTGGACAGCAATTGCTGCGGATGTAGAGGGCGTTGGAGAGGTCATTTATTTCCCCTTCGTGAAATCCCTATAGAGTCGTCAAAGCCTTTAAGAGCCAGCCGTCGCCCATAGGAAATTTCGCTTCGAAATTACAGACTTGCAACGCCTTTCGCAGAACATGAAGATATTAAAATGTGTAAATATAAAATTCACGTCAACAATTTTGACGATTGAGGAGTGAATCAGTGTCCGACTGGTTTATCAGCCATTTATACATCAGCGAATTAAGTATTGTACTGCTAGGACATCACAAGAAGGTTGGGCAAATGCAGTGTCTACACTTCATGGATATCTCCGACTCGGGAATGAAAGCCTCTCGTTGCATTAATGGTATACGGTTTCATAACACTTGTTTATACAAGCAAAACATTGAAAACATACATGTATAGGAATGCACATACAAGCTTTCCATGTCGTGTTGACAATGCAGATCTTTCACGATAGCCCAGATTGGGACTTCACTAAATCTGGAATGTTAATTGTATTTTATAACAAGTTGTGTATGGTTATTCTGGCATCATGTGGTTCTCAGTACTAGTGTTGACATTTGTCTACCTTGAACAAGGATCGCAAAACATTGAGAAAAAAAAATGTGAATACAAATTGCCTTATGATAATGGCTGTTCACGGGGTCTCAAATGTATTGTGTAGGATCCATTGTCGAAAATGTATTTGAACGACATGTTATAACCGTAATACCAGCATTCGAATTTTGAGAAATTCAAAAGGGTCGACAATGGATGGAAGCATAGAACGGAGTAAAAAATTCCAGACTTGATGACATGTATTTACAGGTTTCAGTTGATTAGGCTACTTCAGACACTTCAGGGAAAACTCGAATTTGAACTCGGATTAGCCGTGATTCGATTGTGTACGCTGGTTTGAAAGCCATGAACCGTTACGATCTGCGAACCGATATAATGTTTCTGCCCCCGCACGGTAAGCATATGGTTCATAATGCGTCTGAAGTCAATGATATATTAAACTCACACAAAAGGTGACACTGGCTCCGTGTCGATATCCGATGTTGTGCTTGGGAGATTCACTTCGTACGAGATTTTATTTTGCAGATGAAGTGTCTCCAAGGACACGACAGGTTGAAGAGGGGTAATTATCAACGTTCAATAATAACCCAAATCTCGTCGCTGTTTAATAGTATTCGTGGCACACACATTGTGAAGGCAAATATTCATAAGAACTTGGTATCTGGACCAAATCACCTTAACTCTTCCATCCACCGCGAAAGGAAAACCTGACCTTCGAATAAATATATGTATTTACCTACTACCTACCTAACTTGCTGGGGTAGGGTTGTGCGACTAAGATTCTAGATTCTTTAGAAATTTGTTACACGCTGTCATCACCATGTGAAGATGCTTAAGTGCATATATCTTGAGTTAGATTGAACTTCAGTTTAATACTATTACACTGGTTGATTGCAAATTTTGAAATAGAATCATCTTACACTCTTTTTCAGGTTGGAACCGGTGCAGTTCACTACCTAGAAGCAGGAGGTCACAGCTATATGTCCTTTGCCTGGGAACGAGTAATGCAGTATCCTAATATTTCATCATCGTCGACAGCTTTGCGATACCTTGCAGGAACGACATAACTTTTGCAGTTGATAGGCTTTTCGAGCTGCATAATACATTCAATCTGGAATAACCTCATTCTTTTTACTCCTCGAGACTATGACTGAGATTCTGAGAAAGAGAGACTGCCAATCAGATTTAGAGAGATGATCACCAAAATCTGCGTTGTCTCATGTCATGCTCTTGTGTTCGGTGAATTCTGATTGTGTCAGTTTTCGTCTGGATCACCATCAGGCTGTGACTTATTTGGACTGAAAATATTCCACTCATACATTCACTTACTAGCAGTTGTTTTTACCAACATATTTCAAGAATGAGAAGGCTTAGGCTTTCTTGGGGTGTTGTCCTCATATCAACAGGGGATACGTCGGTCTGTTTTCGCAATATCACAATATCTCAAGAATGATTATGCCTAGGAGCACCAGATTTAGTTCACACATGCATGTGATCGAATGAAAGAAATCTTATCAGAAATCTGTGTGATCGACCGATTTTTGGGTTCAATCCTGAGCAACCTTGTCTCGCATATGCAAATGGACAAGAAGTCCAAAATCAGTGACATTGACATTTAACCCATTCTGGATCAGAAGTGGCCCATTTGTCACCCATTACTGTTTTACCACCATATCACAGGAATAATAAGCAATGATGAAATGCATTCTGGTCATGGGTTACATTAAATGTTTGTTTGTTTCTCATGACCTTGCTTGTAAAAAGAGACGTACTGAGTGCGACAATTATTAATTATGGATCCTCCAAACCAAATGCTTGTAAATATGAAGAAAAGGAGATCTTTTGAAAATTGTATGTCCCATATGAACTCTAATCATTTGCCCTTACATATAGATGTGGGAGGGTCATGAAAAACTAAGTAACAGTGAACTTAATGAATTTTATTGTGAAAATATATTCATGAACACTCCCATATTGTTGCATTAAAAAAGCAGTAAAGCATACTCTTGCATTATTTTTTATTCTTGTTTGTCATACAAATGGAGGGATGCTTATTTTAAAATGTAACTTTGGTACTTCTGCAAGTTTGTCATATCTAACTTAAAACTTTATAAAATTTATACCCTGCTTCTTCCTTTAAGGCCCATTCTCACGATGCGATTTGTAGTAACAACTCAACTAATCGCATGAAATAGGACCGGTTCTATTTCATACGACTTGTAGCATACGACTAAAATCGTACGAGTGTTCTCACGATGCAACTAAGTTGTATGCTACAAGTTGTTACTACAAATCGCACCGTGAGAATGGGCCTTAACAGGTCTTAACGATACATTGTCAGAAATCTGTTTAGTTCCGTGCATTACTACAATTATGTCCTGCAGATGTCAAGGTGTCAGACTTCAATCTCGCTCCTGTTTTTATTCGTCTGTGACTGAATGCAAGTGAACTTTATTTTGGTATGTTCTTTAAATCATTATCTTGAATATGACCTACACTTACACAAGTACCACAGTTACATTTCCACAGTAATTCATCTCTTCGGGAGTTGAAAACCAATCATAGAAGGATTACTGTGTTGCTGTTGCAAATTTTAACAGGCAAGTTTTGTGAAATGTCTTAAAAGTAGATCGTAGGATAAGGCGGCATAAGTATACATGGTGCAGTTGAAATCAAGAAATTAAAATGTCCTAAAAATGATTGTTTTAATCTAATGACGAGAAAATATATGTATACAATATTATGTGAAAGTTCTAGCTTGATTGTATAAGATTATAGTTCTCACATGAAAGTTCAACTGCACCATGTAAATAGGCCAAAATGCCACCTTATCATATGCCATCTCCTTTTTGAATACCAACGCTTACAAAGTGTTGAATCCCAACACTTGCAAAGTGCTGAAAGTCAACATTTACCAAATGTTAAATATGGACACAAATCCAACACTTACAAGTGTTAGTATTCAACATTTATAAAGGTTAGAAACGAGATCATAACACTTTTAAAATGTTGAAATCCAACACTTTACAAAGTGTTGAAACCAGCAACACTTTCGAAAGTGTTAAATTAACATTTACAAATGTTTTCCCTCCTCCACACTTATCAAAGTGTTGTATACAACACTTGAGTTTTAAGAGTGTAACCCTAGCAGCAGATAATGCACATTTGTGACGACAACGATATATTACACTGGTGCAAAAGTAACAATCGCTTGCTGTCAGTTTCCGATATCGTGCTTCACAAATTCCACTTGGGACAGGATATTAATCGGCACATGAAGTATCTCCAGAGACATGACAAGTTGAAGAGGGGTGATGAAGAATAGCAGATTCGTTATAATAATCTGAACATTACAAACATTCCATAGAGCCTTGGCAAGCAACCCGCCTTATTGACACAAGCATGCCATTGTGGCTACACGAAAATATCGAAAACCAAAATCTTCACCTGCCCATTCAAAGAACATATTGAGGTCATATTGGACAGTTCTAAAACTCACCGAAGATACCTGATCGATATCGTCAGCAAGCATCTTACAATTGGAGTTAATTTGGTAACTATCGCTATGGAGAAGGCCCTAATATTCCTATCGCGCTCCCTAGTGCCTTGCGATCAAGGCAGGAGTGGACAGCAATTGCTGCGGATGTAGAGGGCGTTGGAGAGGTCATTTATTTCCCCTTCGTGAAATCCCTATAGAGTCGTCAAAGCCTTTAAGAGCCAGCCGTCGCCCATAGGAAATTTCGCTTCGAAATTACAGACTTGCAACGCCTTTCGCAGAACATGAAGATATTAAAATGTGTAAATATAAAATTCACGTCAACAATTTTGACGATTGAGGAGTGAATCAGTGTCCGACTGGTTTATCAGCCATTTATACATCAGCGAATTAAGTATTGTACTGCTAGGACATCACAAGAAGGTTGGGCAAATGCAGTGTCTACACTTCATGGATATCTCCGACTCGGGAATGAAAGCCTCTCGTTGCATTAATGGTATACGGTTTCATAACACTTGTTTATACAAGCAAAACATTGAAAACATACATGTATAGGAATGCACATACAAGCTTTCCATGTCGTGTTGACAATGCAGATCTTTCACGATAGCCCAGATTGGGACTTCACTAAATCTGGAATGTTAATTGTATTTTATAACAAGTTGTGTATGGTTATTCTGGCATCATGTGGTTCTCAGTACTAGTGTTGACATTTGTCTACCTTGAACAAGGATCGCAAAACATTGAGAAAAAAAAATGTGAATACAAATTGCCTTATGATAATGGCTGTTCACGGGGTCTCAAATGTATTGTGTAGGATCCATTGTCGAAAATGTATTTGAACGACATGTTATAACCGTAATACCAGCATTCGAATTTTGAGAAATTCAAAAGGGTCGACAATGGATGGAAGCATAGAACGGAGTAAAAAATTCCAGACTTGATGACATGTATTTACAGGTTTCAGTTGATTAGGCTACTTCAGACACTTCAGGGAAAACTCGAATTTGAACTCGGATTAGCCGTGATTCGATTGTGTACGCTGGTTTGAAAGCCATGAACCGTTACGATCTGCGAACCGATATAATGTTTCTGCCCCCGCACGGTAAGCATATGGTTCATAATGCGTCTGAAGTCAATGATATATTAAACTCACACAAAAGGTGACACTGGCTCCGTGTCGATATCCGATGTTGTGCTTGGGAGATTCACTTCGTACGAGATTTTATTTTGCAGATGAAGTGTCTCCAAGGACACGACAGGTTGAAGAGGGGTAATTATCAACGTTCAATAATAACCCAAATCTCGTCGCTGTTTAATAGTATTCGTGGCAGGAGTAGCATGCTTTTCTGGTGTGCTACATGTGATTTCGAGTCCATTCCAGTCACATACATAGTTTCGTTATCCATTTGACTAATAATATGAATGTGTTAGTCAAGTTTAACAAAATAGCTGCATTGACGACGTCACCGTGACGTCGTTTCACGGCTTACCTTGCCCGACGTTTTGCCAATAAAATTATTTTGACATTTTATTGAACAAACAAATTACAATACAATATAATCTTAATTTCAGGTACTTGGAGAAGTTCTGTTCCCCGTCTCCAGCCAGATAGGGTTAATCTGTTTCCCAGTAATTAACCCATTTATCTGGTTCTCCCTCGGATCCAACCAGGGAATGGATCAATGATGGATAATGTCACAGGTCTTTCTTATCAGGTCATTCCTCTACCATATTCTTTTTGGGGCAAGTCTACCAGCCGACCAGATTTCCGTGTTTGTACGTGTGTGGGGTTTTTTTCTCAAGGACTTAGTATCCATGTCCAAAGAAAGAAAGCGTGTTCTTTTTATTTTCTAGCGAGAGCCAGCATAATGGACAGCAGCTGCCCGTAAATGTCCAATCTAACGTCTATATAATGCAATATTTCTTCAACACGATTACCGTCTCTATTATCTTCTTTAAATCTGGTCTGTATTATTGCTTCTTGGTTTTGCTTATTTTCCATATATGCATATTCCCTTTCCCTCATAACGAAAGTACTGTTTTCATCCAACACTATTACCATCTACTTGCCATCAGGCATGAAATAATCAAAAATAATAAACACAAGCTAGTTTCTTCCAGGAGAGTGAAATCAATGTACTATCGATATATCACTTTAACAGATGGAATCCCAAGGTTAGCAATTGCACTTACGACAGAGAAAGCCATTAGCATGTTTGTTAAGATAAGCAAATTGAAACCTTGAAAATACAATATTGCAAATTCGAGCCTAATCCTCATGTCTTGTTGAGAGTAGAGCTATTTTGCGGTAGTCCAAGCAGATAAAAATGAGTACGACGCGGCTATGGAAATATGTAATCTAAAATTAAATTGTAACAAGGTCTGTATACGTAGATTCCTTGGGGCTTCATGTGGCTCTCATTGTTGGCATACGTTTACTTTGAACAATGATCGGAAAATAGCGAAAACAAATTACCGATACCGCTCTCGGGCAATTGCAAATGGAACATTAGCAAAGCGGAAAATGGTCATTTCAATCAATACGTATGGAATATGTAAGTTGCCCTTTCGCGTTTACGTCTATACTTATGATATGAAATGCAATAAATTAGCTTTTCATAGATGTTGTTATACACAGTATCGTTATGGATGCCGCGGGAGTCAATGTTTGCTGGGCAATTTGTCAGCCTATCAATCGGTGTTTAATGTTTGCTTTACGGGGAACTCCGCATCGCCACGTTACGTACAAGCGAACGGCGTTTTTGTAATAATTCGAGTAGGTTTTAATGGCTTCTTCGTATGGAAACGATGTTCCAGTAGAGTTGAATCAATTTCGTCAGGACACATCACATGCTCTTTGAAGTGAAGTAATGGGGCGAGGTAGCAAAACGTGTGCTCAAAATCACAAGCCCGATGGGATTCAGATATAGTTTCATTGCAACGCCACAAGGGATGGTGTTTTATAATATGCCCTATATTTCCCCTTTCTAACCATCTCGCATGTAGGTCCTTTCTTTTTCAATTTGTGAAATGACACTGGTAACTCGCTAGGTTTTTGCTCGAGGTGTTTCCTTTCTGGAGATGAATACGTATAATTAAGATAACAAGTAAAGCATATTATGAAAACATAGGAGGAACAGAAATGAATGTGATACTATTCGGAATCCATTTTCACCCTCCCCCCACCCCATCCCTTGGGAACTACACTCACCTTTGTCGAAGTAACTTGACACAAATATCCAGAGAAAAATATAGTTAACTGAAGAATGGGTGGCCACGGTTGAGTCGCAACTCCAGAAATGAATCATCTTCGAGTCTTCGCTGCTCCGCTCGAGTCTGAATGGGAATTCCTAGTCGAGGAAATCACTTTGTTAGAAGCCTCGTCAGTTGACACATGGTCGTCAATGAAGACTTGTAAAGAATAAAAGGTATCCGACCAGTAGACATTGGAGGTCTGTCAGGTTAACCCGATTGCTTCGAAGAGATCGTTGGAAGACGTCGATGTTTAGCACCGTGGATACATAGCATCTGGGTAAGAAGCACGTGTGTTATTTGCCATATGCCGCCAAGTATCAAGCAAATTTGCTCTCAACGGCAACGGAGTCAATATAATCCATCTACCGTTCAACATAAACATGGAAGAGAGGAAGGGGATTGAAGTGAATGAAGCGGCAAATCAATTATTTCCATTTTTACAAGGACGTGACAACCGGTTTATACGACAGAGACTCTAATTCTTTGATAAATACTCGGTATGAACTACCATTTGGAAGGGCCATCAAATCCAGTGCCAAGGTACACTGGCCTGGTTGAACTCCTGCGAACTCGCCAGCCAAATGGACCTTGTCTGGAGTGCACGGCCTGTCTGTAAGTGGAGAGACTGGACATACAATCGATCCACTCCGCGTGAGTCTCTAAACAGGCCCCCAAAACCAGAAGTAATAAACGTATTCTATCAGTAACTAATCTCTTTAACTTGAAGAAGTCTGGCCGTACCGTATTTCTCGTACTCAAAGGAATCGTCCCTATTCCTTGTCATACCGTCCTTGGGAATCAATCCAAACGTACGCGATACTTTGACACCCTCCGAGAAACGGCACAATATTTATTCCGTATATAAATGTCATGTATTGAACTAGCTATACCCGATGCTCAATAGTCCGTTATCTGATAAATGAGCCTATGCGCGAAATTTGTATAATATCAAAGCTAAGTGTCAATTAATAAATAGCCAGTGGTGCTGTGATATGCAGACTTCATGGACATCAAAGGATTTGGTGTCAAATGAGCCAGCGGTTTAATGGACTCTATAAAACGGGGTGTGTAATAAAATTCCTCTTGCACACGCTATGCGATGGGTTCAAAGCATTGAAAAGGTATTTGCTGTATTTGTGGTTGCATATGCATTACTAAATTGTGTATATTGAAATACGCTGATGAAACGTCCGCACCAATGTTCACCAGAATATTTGTTTAAGGGATTGCTTTCATGCGCGAAAATATAACACGTATCTGGTCGAACCATTTTCTGCAATAGATGCACCATACAAATTGGTATACTATTTAAAATAAATTTGTCGCCAGTTTGACACAGGGCAAGTTACTGTACAAATGGAAGCGAATCAAGAATAATTAGCAACTATCATCTTAATACCCGCGATCTTCATGCTACGCTTGGCCTAATATAATCCGATGCGAAATTCGATATTTCATTCAATGCAGAGCCGCATAATTCCATCGGTTTGCTAATCTAAACCTTATCAGAATATTTGTCTCTGATATTTGAGTATTTCCAATGCCCTTAACAGAGAACGATGTCGACTTGTGGTCTTTGCGAGAAGTAAAAAAAAAATAATAGAGTTTTCAATCTGACTATTATCGACACTGGTCTGAGCTTATTGGGATTTGTCGACAAGCTTAGAAATCACATGTCAAATTCCATACATTCTTTGCCTTCAACCACGTCAACCAAGTCGAAATGCCCGCGAATTTCATCACGGATATGTCATTTCTGACTTCTGGTGTTATTTGTCTTCCTGCTATTTCATCGCAGTGGGTTATCTATGTGTCGGATGGATAAGATGTGTTAACGTCTGTTCCATTGATCGATATTGGGGTGCTTGTGTTTGTTTGATAGTACACGTACGAGGACCTCAACGATTCAAGCGTAATATTAATATTTTTGAATCTACATGATGACCGACGTTCATTATACTGAACGACGCTAGACAAGGGTTTCGACATGTGAGCATGAATACTTTTAAGCAATGTGTTTTATTGAATATAGTTAGTCATGATACAGTTTTAGGCTGTTTCTTCTCAAAATTAAACGAGCGATAGCATTAGAATGACGGAAACACCTTTCATTTCTGGTCGAATCACTTTTGTACCATAATATATTTGACCATATGCTTCTTCTTTGTCGACCCTTCAGCCTTCGTGGGAGAACAGTCAATCGAATTCAAATTTAGTTTCTTATTATTGGTAATATTTTTGAAGTTACAGTCGCTCGTGTTGGGCGAATTCAAAATAGCTGTCAACGGAGGTCAACTAAATTGCCAGTTTTTGCTATGTTTTCCGTTTAATTTTGAAGATCTTGTAATAATAATGAACTTTCTTTATCCTCGGTAGCCAGTTTGTCTATAAGCCAATCTTCCACTGGGCCGAGCACATTCATACGCAGATATATCTCTCACAATCATACATCTGGTTTGCCCCATGTAAGGTCATTTCAAAATTGCGATCTGGCTATTATTATCTTATTAATGCAACATTGCAAATATATCAAAATCTGCTTATGGTTACATTTTAGTCAGTTTAGTTTAATCCAGTGTGCAGGAATGAGATATAGCACGGGCTATTTTACCATCCTCATTTCGGTGACCGATTTTACTCAAACTATGAATTTGTCAAAGTCGAGCTTTTCCTCAGGTTAGCTTATACTTCAGGCCTATGCCAGTCTTTTCACATGATTCTTCGCGCAAACTGATGTTTACGAGAGGAAATATCTCAAATATAGTTTAGAACGCCAAACATTCAAACTTGAGACTCATCTTGAATGTAATGGCGCTTTGGTCAGGGGATATTACATACATTAACCTAAACCCAATAAGCAATGACCAGAGGAAGCCTAATTCTGATATTAGTGCATCTAGAACACGTTAGAAAAGGTAACTGTAAACGACGAGGGATAATTCGATGCTGGTTTGATAAATGTATACCGTATGTAGATACCTTAATGCAGTGCATAAAATGATGAAAAGTATACAAATATACATATAGATGAATCTCTTATGGTTACCATTTATGATTATCTTCAAGATTAGGGTTGTGGGTGTTGTTTGGGTGACTGTATGAAACACATTTACAGATTTATCACCTATGTTTTATAACCAACGTTCAGTGACCTTCAACATTTGCAAGTATGAAATGTTTTAAGTCTTTCTTCACGTAGAGCAATATGACAAGAGCATTATAGGCAACTTGGCTTTTTAAAACATTTTTTATGACCTCAAATTTCCCTTCTTGCTTACTTTTTTCAAATAATTTTTGTATTATCATTCCTGCTAACACAAAACTCATCTGGGCTTGGTATCAGATACATAAAATACTGACTGAAGCAATCATGACCAAATACACTGTTTATGAACAATCATCTTTAAATATCTTTCATCATTGTTTACCAAAAGTGCATTCCAAGACTTTCAATTAGAAAACTATCTGACCTTCATACAAGGCAAAAAGACGATGTGTTCGCTATCAGAGGTACTTATGCAGTTACATTGTGCTTGTCTTGGCCGCCGTATTGAATGTAGTGATTTGCCGTCCGGCCGATTTCTATTGATTTTATGTCAGGCCACGCTTTAAGCCGGACGTTCATTCACAAATGTCCCTTTTAGTATATCTTGAGACCCCTTTTGTCCTTTGACAGCATCATTACTGGAAACTCAGTCCACAAACGAGGCAGACCCCAGGACAAAAAGAGCAAAATGAATCTGCCAGATTCATCTAAATCGGGTACCCACCTCGTCTCTGATATTTTGCCAGTTTTCTACTTGGCTATATTTGAAGAATTAATCAAACCAAATATTACTGAAATCACCGCAGTGGGACAACGCAGTGCGAGGCAATGGTTGAGGCCAGATATTCCTTGACCGTGTTTTCTATAGCCCATTATTCTATTGAGAGTCTGAAAACTACAGCAGGATTTCTGACTCTTTCTTTCTCTGTGCCCCCCTCTCTCTCTCCGTCATATGAATATGCTAGTATACGATCGCTCAATAATGCATGTGCTTCCTGTGCAAATGAAAAAAAAACTGCTTTCAATAATAGATGAGCTGGTCTAGAGTTTTATTTTTTCTTATTTTCCGTTAAAATATTCAATAAGTAAATGTTCACCGGGCCAGTTGGGTTGAAGAGGAGTTACTCAATTCCATGGGCTATGACAACTTAATTAAACCTGTAAATTGGCTTTGTGACAACAAGCATAGCGCTTTTCATGAATGTGTTGAACACATAAAGAAGTCATACAATTTTTATAATAATGACCCGAGAAACCATAGCCTGACGAACTATCCTTGAATTATTAACAACAATATTTATCTTTACAATGTCACATAATCAATATCACTATATTTCGAACCAACATATACTGTCAAAACAGAAGTGTCCAATGCACTACATAGCGTGCAAAACGATTAATATTTTACGACTCATAATTGTAGGTTCAGTTAGCTAGTTTGTCTTGCTCGTACAATGCTATCCGTTTTCTGATTGAATTGCCAGTCCATTAAGGCAAACCACCAGCTAAAACAGAATTGCATCTTACGGATATCAATGAACCCCCACAGAAACTCTGCGATTGACTGGGATTTTCCTCAAATTTAACAAGCCAATGAACCTATCGCATTTCTGTTTTTCCATTTGAATTGACCAATCACGTGTTTTAATTTTATCTGGTCTGGGCTATTTGGAACCTGTCCAAGACAGCCCCCTAACTATTTTTTTTGTCCATGAGCTAGTGGGCTGAAACTTACCACACGGTATGATCCTTGAATGAAGCTCTACAAGAAAATGAGTTTTTTTTATTTATATTTTCTTCGCAAAACTGCATGATCAGTTAGTAAATAATAATGCGAATTGAAATAAAATAGTTTTTGTCCACTTTTCCTCGCAGAAAACCCCCAGGAATTTTTAATATAATGGCGAAAACAAAACATTTCTGGTACCCGAAATGGCCGCCATTTTGAGTTTAACCTTGATCCTCTCCTCGGGAGTTATACAAATAGACTCAAAATGGCCCCAGTACGATAAGTTAATAAGTCACGGAGTTTTAGATCTCTTTCATTGTACTTTCGAAGATAGATTAAAAAGTTTGATAGGGGGGTCCATAACGTCCCCCAGGTCTGATAGGGTTAAACTGGAAGATATCTCGCGATGCACTATTGTTTCCACGTGATGAGCTTTCTCAAAAATGGACCTGTACAATATTGATATACTATGCATGGTATATCACCAGGCACGCATTGTACATTGGACCTTGTGTTCAACACTGTACTTTCAGATAAAGTTTAATGCGTGTGAATTTTCAAAAATATCGTAAATACAGCATCTTCGTAATGAGTCTGATTAACAGTTCCCTTCGGAAGGCCAAGGGTCGAGGAAATGTTGTTATTATACCGAATGTTATATCTCCTCGTGATCATATTGCAGTGGCTGGTCAAGACAACTGAAGCTGCGGGGAATATTTTTCACATAATCCAGTTGCTGACAGAGCGGATTTGTGGATGTTATAACTATTGATGAGAAAGCATTCAGCGATGTAATATAAATCTCAAAAGAGAACAAATTCATCACTAAGCATGCTAAGCGAGGTAACATTCTGAGAAAACTATTTGCGATTTCCAGACAGCATCGGCTAGTCAGTGATAAATAAAACATTCATCAAGATCAATCGAAGATGGCTACCATGAATGATTCTAGGTTCTTGATGCTTACCTTCCGTCTTTCTTGCAAAAAGCGCAAATAACAAATTTATTGTGCCTATCGCGATGATTCTGTATCATATTCATACGTCTTTGACGGAAAGACAGGTGTTCGAATTGTCTTGACATTTTGTGGAAGGATTGGACCACAGTTCAGTTTCATGTCTCTTGTCGCAGTTTTAAACTTTGGCATACAGACTCTGGATATGTAGGCCTAACTCTTTTTGACTTTTCAAATTTTGACCTCGTTTCCAAGTCATCAATGCGCGAGTCAAAAGGGGTTCATTTATTCACATTACCTTAGAACAAAATAGTTGAAACCACAAAAAATGTTTTAAGACGAAAGTTGGAATAATGATTTCTGATCTAATGAATTAACCCGGAATTCTAATTCTAACCCGGCTTCTGATCTAATGAATTAACCCGAAGTCTAATGAATTAATCCCGCTTAACCCGGGGCTAGGGGCCGTATGAACCTATGTACGTCAAGGTCCTCACGGTGCTCATATGAACAGGCACAATCAGAGCGTGACTGAGATACATCATTCTCTAGATGACGACTGTACAACGATTATTATGGATTAAAAATACTGATCAGCGATACGGATTTTATGTTTTTGGAACATCATGATGTCTTGTCGGCATCATTGAAAACTGTTGACCGCTTCCCTCTTGCAGGAAATTATCCTATGTTTATGTATACTATGATTGTCTTTTTGAAGTTGGTGCTAATAGTGTTATATGGAATATGGAATAGGTCTTTGGATTATGGACGCGAATATTCTTTAATGGACGACGGCTGAATTATGAATGACGGACTAGACGCTTATAATTATTACCTGATCAAAAGTCAAGAAATTGTTCAAATTAAATTCTAATAAATCCATGTCTCCATCCATAACACGAAGATTATTAACCCTACATGACCTGGGCAAGCTTTCCTGTGTATTTTCTCACTCCTTGTTCTAGGAACTGAAACTTCCCACAATATATAAGCAAAGATGGCCTGTTTGATGTCGTCAAAGTGATGTCATATTCTAAAAATACATTGTTAGTAGATTTTCAGCCAGATTTCCGTTCTTTTCGTGACAATATTTAAAAAAAATGGAAATAATTATTTCATATAAAGTACAATCATTTTGAGCAATTTTATACGTAAAAAGATAGAAAGGTAAAAAAAAAAAAAATGAAGAAACACGACGAAAACGTAACTTTTCAGACACCCTCATGGTCGCCATTTTGAATGTATACATGTTGGCATTATGCCCCTCCCTACTAAAAATTGTACACTACCTGCAAAAAGCAAAAAACAAAATTAAGAGATGACTCTTTGCTAGTTCGGTTTATTGGTATATTGAAAATGGTGTGCATGAAGGTGTGACTGTAAAGGACGTTTTGTCGTTATTCTTCTTTTTGTTTTGCCGTTTTTGTATTAAAGTTCCAAAAAATCATTTTTTGGTGTACATCAGATAATTTTTACTATTTTATATGTAATTTTTCTAAAGAGAAAATACATGCAGCAGAAAAAAATGCGAAAATCTGACCAAAATAACCGACTAAAAAGTCTTTTTAGCATATGTCGACACTGTGACGTCAAAAATTTGGTCATATTGGACATTGTGTTACTTTTTCTGGTAGAGCTTCACAGTGAGGTATATTATGGAAAGTTTCAGCCCCCTAGGCAAAGGGGAAGAAAAATAACCAGGGAGCTTGGGAGTGGAGGCGAAAAGGACCCCTCTCTATATGCAGGTCCCTCAAATCTCCCAAGCCAATTATATGAATAGGAGAGTACTTATCATCATTTCCTTTGTATGTACCAGTGAGGAATCAGTCGTTCAATCCCCAGGTGTTTTAATTCCCCATAACATATTGGAATATCCAAACGATATCATTTTCATCTCAATGTTCGTCAGAGTAACCAAAATATGATATATCTATATCTCGCTAATTTCGTGTTGATTCATTTACACTTGTACATATATCGCTATAAGACGTTTGACTATCATTGTGCCATCTTTATTGATTATTCCTCTGTATATAAGAGAACAAGTGATAGGTGAAAGCCTGTTGTCTAAGTGTTCCTGTATAAACAAATAAATAAATGAAATTTGCACAGTGCAGTGATCGTCTGTAGCTTCCCGTTCTACAATGTATGCCGGTGCAGTATACGGTCGATCGACGCTATGGTCAATACACTATAACTGATGTGATAAAACATGACATATTGGCGTTAATTCGAGCCGGGTTGGTATTTGAGTGCGTGATAGGACTAGAAGTGGCTCTATTTACGGCGGCCCTTTGGATCCGAGCTGGAGGAATACATTCATTTGCCATCGGTGCGTAAAATAATTATCCATACTCGTACCCGAAATCAGATTCGTATTAGGACAATACGACGACGCCTGTGCAATAACCAAACCGCTTATACGTCTGACTAGTCGTTCATTACCTGTCTAGAAGCACGGTAACACACCCGAGCTACTTATATCGTGAACCGAGTCAGGGGTGAACGGAATCTCTGTCGTAGGAACTTTAGACCGACTCCCATTGTTTGTTTCGTAGGAGAGACTATTATTCTTAATTCGTTAGCGTTAGGAAAACACGTCTTAGCTGAGATAAAAGATACATGTAGACTGAAATTCCCTACAGACTACCTGGAAAAACCCGGCAGTTTGAGATGAGCACGAACTACTCATTAAGGTGCAGAAATGGTTATTATTGTCTCGCATGCTATTTAGCAGATCTGCTACTTTGCAAATAATTTCTAAAATCAGTGATATTTTGAAAGGGGTGTGCTACTTTGAAGATAATTTCTAGGATTACTGCTAGTTAGCACTTTGACTTGCCTGTTCCCAAAGAAAATATATTGTATAATTAGCACAAATGCTAAATATTAAATATTTTTTCTAAATTGCAGCCAGAATAGATATTCAATATTTATGATAACTCGCAAACGCAAATTGTCGGACTGCCTCTCCCGAAAGAAAATTTATTGTATAATTAGCACAAATGCTCAATATTGAATATTTCTTCTAAATTGCAGCCATGATAAATATTGAATATTTCTTCTAAATCGTAGCTCCAACTGCCTCTCCTTAAAGAAAATATATTGTATAATTAGCACAAATGCTACATATTTTCAAACTTGCATGGGCTGCTGAATAAGGATGTTTAAGGCAGTCCCAAGTACACCTTCTTTGCTTGTCTGTGCAACTCCTCTGACAATAACAGGGATTATTTTATTGTTCTTCCTTGTTAAACAACGCGCATGCGCTGGTATATAAGGATTTTTAACACAGTCGCAAGTACATTTTCATTTGTGGTCTGTGCAACTCCACTCAGACAATAACATATTATTCTATCGTTCTTCCTGGTTAAACAACGCGCATGTGCTGGTATATAGGACGCCTACAGAACGGGCGATACAAAGGCAACCTCACTGATGCAGACAGCTGACATGTATTCAGACTTACTGGCACAACAAACCAATCATTCAATGACACTGTATGTTGGCATGTATCCAATGACCGAAGGTGTTTCGGAGACAATCGGCCCCTTTCAATGTAATTTCGAAAGAAACAAAACACCAAAAACAACTTGATTGCAACAATCAATTTTTTTTCTAATTAGACGATATCATAAAGGTGCTAAATATTAATATATTGTCCTTTCTCCGACACGGTGTTACAGATATTTTAATGCGAATCTCTTCTAATTAGAGTAGATTATAAAAGTGCTAAATATTGAATATATTGTCTTTTCTCCGGAAAGGCTCTTGTGGATATTTAACTGCGAATCTCTTCTAATTAGAGTAGTTTATAAAAGTGCTAAATATTGAATATATTGTCTTTTCTCAGAAAAGGCTCTTGTGGATATTTAACTACGAATCTCTTCTATTTAGCATATATTATAAAAGTACTAAATATTGAATATATTGTTCTTTCTTCGTCACGATGTTACAGATATTTTAATGCGAATCTCTTCTAATTAGAGTAGATTATAAAAGTGCTAAATATTGAATTTATTGTCTTTTCTCCGAAAGGCTCTTGTGGATATTTAACTGCGAATCTTTTCTATTTATTATAGATTATAAAAGTACTAAATATTGAATATATTGTCTTTTCCCAGACGCCAGCTACATATTTAAGAGCGAATCTTTTCTAATTAGATGATATTATAAAGATGCTAAAAATTGAATATATTGTCTTTCTCGGACGCCAGCTAGATATTTAACTGCGAATCTCTTCTAATTAGATGATATTATCAAAGTGCTAAATATTGAATATATTGTCTGTTCTCTGACGCCAGCTACATATTTAAGTGCGAATCTATTCTAATTAGATAATATTATAAAGGTGCTAAATATTGAATATATTGTCCTTTCTTCCACACGATGTTACAGATATTTTAATGCGATTCTCTTCTAATTAGAGTAGATTATAAAAGTGCTAAATATTGAATATATTGTCTTTTCTCCGAAAGGCTCTTGTGGATATTTAACTGCGAATTTCTTCTATTTAGTATAGATTATAAAAGTGCTCAATATTGAATATATTGTCTTTCCCAGACGCCAGCTAAATATTTAACTGCGAATCTTTTCTAATTATATGATATTATCAAAGTGCTAAATATTGAATATATTGTCTTGTCCCAGACGCCAGCTACATATTTAAGTGCGAATCTTTTCTAATTATATGATATTATAAAGGCGCTAAATATTGAATATATTGTCTTTCTCGGACGCCAGCTAGATATTTAACTGCGAATCTCTTCTAATTAGATGATATTATCACAGTGCTAAATATTCAATATATTGTCTGTTCTCAGATGTCAGCTACATATTTAAGAGCGAATCTATTCTAATTAGATAATATTATAAGGGTGCTAAATATTGAATATATTGTCCTTTCTCCGACACGGTGCTACAGATATTTTAATGCGAATAAATTCTGATTAGACTAGATTATAAAAGTGCTAAATATTGAATATAGATGTTATTAAAGTAACCCACTTTTCTGCGTACTGCGAAGTTTAGCAAAAATATCTGCACAATATTGCCAAGTATGCTATTTAGCACCATGTTAAAGCATAGGAAATTTGAAAACTATCTAAAAAAAGCAAATCCTGCACCTAACTCGAACTACTGTAACTTTCTCGACGTTGTCCAGATGTCCAAGAGTGATTGAATGGTGACTGAATACGATTAAAGAGGTCTGCTTTTATCTCATCACCTGATTATGGTTGTTCCTTCACAACACTCAAACAGCTTTGGGGCTATAACATACAGAACTATTCCACGCCTTTCGCCTTATATAGAGGTACAATGGTATTACAGTGCAATCTAATTTGCAATCTAATCCAAACTATAATTTTCCATCATTTCATGTAGTCCACAATGTCATTGGATGTCATAAATTTAGTTATATGTACCAACTAGCGATATTTACTGAACTCAGAACAGTCCTGCAACTTTGAAACCCCTATGTTTTAAAATTTTCCGGAATATGCACGGAGTCAAAAAACACCCGGTCATCATTGCCAATAAAGAGGGAGCGGTCATTCCGCATTTGATTCCCGGGCCTATATTACTGAATCGAAAACACAAAGACAAACGGAGGAGAATTTTCGGTAAATTTGATTTGGGTGGTTAGAATTCTACATAGCAAGTATAGACAGCTAGGCAAAATGTGTACGTTCACTACATGGATAAAGCAGTCGAAATATCCTCAAAACCAACGGATGTGTAGAAATCGATTCTTTAAATATTTAATGTTAATCGTGTCTGAGAAGACCATTGTTTCTATTATTCAATTCTATTGCACAGCTTTCAATCTACATAAATGATGGAATCTATCTGTTGCAATTTAAAAACGTACACGTCAGTCCAGTGATAGAATCTGACTGTCCTGGGAAGGCTAAGCCGTGCCAGGTCAACATTCCTTACAGCCATCGACTCATTTCATCTAGTCATCTGATAATATTACTATAATAATTCACATCATCTCATTTAATGCCCCATGCAGTATTATAGAGCAGTGTGCTGCTGCCTCCGTTTACAATCTTCAAATATCATTGGAATATTCAATAATTGGTTCATACGAGTGTCATATCCGAGATTCAGTAGTCTGCTGGCGTACAACCAGCATATAAGTAGGGTCATGCGCAAATATTTGTTGAGTGAATAACTGATCTCCGGTAGCGAAATGTGCGGTCGAGGCTTGATTCCATCATGTGTTATTATGCCAGACACATGCACCTTTAGACGAATGTAGCTGAACTGCGAGTCCACTGGGAGCCTTTGTATTGAAGTATGCAAGTGCCAAATCTGAGAAAATTCGACCGAAAGAATGTCGAGCTTTAATAGTGATGCAGTCACATGGTCACAGCTCGAGACCACAACATGAACAGGCTCAAATTCAATAATACATTTAGGTTCTATAAAATTCCATTTTGAGAATATAACATCAGTATTTGGAGCTATGTCATTATGGGAGATGTTCGTATTTCAGGGGCTTTAACCCTCTCAGCCGTGTATGTTGCGGACTGATAACGCAAACACAAGATAATTCCTATCGATTGATCAACATTTGTCAGTTATGAAGGTGAGACTTCATGATGTCCCTGTCGTCAAATCGGTACCATTGATAAGTACTCTTCATCCGAATGAATAGACCAGTCGATTTCTAGAGTATTCTGTTTTCCAGTCACGTCAATTTGGCTCTCAATTCAGATATACAAGCTAAGGTGGTGTTGTAAGAGCAGAATCTACTGGGAGCATACATGTATACCAGTTGTGACGAATAGTATCTGAATTGCCCCAGGGACTGAAGCTTACAACTGGCTGTTTACTATACCCCACCCTGCCAGCGATGATATGAGATTTGACGCCAGATCTTTATTTCGCATACTGTTATGTTACTGAAATAATTAATTTCTTGGTAAAAAAGACTGCCGAAATGTATTAAATTTATTATACGAGACTAGATCAAATACTGCTAACAGTGTTAAAGGAATAGAAAACCCTAAGGCGATGCATTCTAATATCGAAAGAACTATATCATTAGTATTCGAAAAACAAAACAAATCAGCTTTTCTAGTAATTCCGAATGAATGAGAACATTTTGAACATCAGAGCTATTGTCCAGATGAAGAATCCGTGAAGGTCGCCATTATAACAAGCCTGAGAGCCGTTAGCCAATAAAAATCCTTGAAATATCACCTGACATTATTCCTGTGACGTAGTTGTGCTCTAGGCAGTGTAGCTAATAACATGGAGACCAATTGTAAATTATTGTGTCGATGGCTTTGGACAGATCTGTGGACCTTTCTTTACGCTCAGAGACGATTATGAGGATGATATATGAATGTCGAATTGATATACAGGTTGACATGTGGCATTTTGCATATGATTTCACGAGCTATCTTTCGGAGGCAGGAATATCAGGCCACATCACTCGATAGCAGTCGAAGAAACGCTGCTAATGCTGCCGTGTTTGTTGTTTACTGCTTTACCTTATGGAATAGACCCCGGATGACAACTGGATTTTCGTCGCAGCGCCATCTATATAAAAACAGTATGACCTATCATACGTCACAGTCGTTCCAACATGTCCCAGATCATGAAGTGTTAAAGTGTGAACGATAAATCGGTGTTTACTCAGCTGTAGAATTTTGCTAATTCTTTCTACCCATCTTTTTGGAATCCGATGGCATAATTCTGTCATGCCGAGCACGAGTTTACGCAGAGTTTACTATTCCTTTAAAAGGAAACAACTTTACAAGCGTCTTTACAATTCTAAATCATCAACAGACGTATCTGAGTTTATCGCGCTGGTAATGTTTTCATTTATATAGGAAAAGACTTTTTCCACTCTGGCCGGTGCAGGCACCCCACTCAATGTGTCCGTGTATGTAAAACCGCAATAAACGTGTGGCTGAGAAACAGAAGTACAACAGCATTGATATGTGGTCTGCACCATGATACATTCAAAATAGCAGCGTGTATACGGTCTCAAGGCTCTTCCAAACTAATACGGGTGATTGCATATTTCAAGAAAAAGTAAAACACTAGATACATTATAATGGTGAGTTTTTGGGCTACGCAAGATTAGTGACCCGCGTTCTGCTATGAACATAATTAATTGTTTGGTAAAAAAACTGCCGGAATATATTATATTTATTCAATGAGACTACACAGCATTGGCCTGTGGTCTGCGCGATGATGCAGTCAAAATAGCAGCTTGTGTGTCGCTTTAAGGCTTTCGCAAACGCATACGAGTAATTACATATTTCAGGAAAAAATAAAACACTAGATATGCTGAAGAGAACCCCCTCTACTAAGGTGAGATTTGGACAATCTCTCCCACATGTATAGGTGATGAAGCCCTCTGGAATTCACATTCTCCTTCTCCTCCCGCCCGCCTTAAGTTCCTTAACTGTTTAACAACTTTACCAATTATTCTCAAATTTCGACAGTATATAAGTATATAAGGGATGTCGTGAACCAAATATGGTGCAATGGCCGGAAAATCTTAAAATCATTGAAAATCGCAATGTGTTTGCTATTGATATATGATGGGATGAAATGTGTCGCAATCGACGTTCAATGTCTTGGAAGTAACACCCTCAGAGCAATAACTCCCGCAGAACATTTTAAGGGGATATTATTCATATTAAGGTAGAGTCAATCACTTCGGGTAAAAAATCAGGACATTATTGGAAATTGAAGTCTTTTCTGAATCGATACAACAGAGGGAGACGATAAGAAAGGTGCAAAAACTGAGATAAGGTCACAATTATTGTCGCCCAAACGGGGAAGTATTGTCTGTGTTATAACCGCAGTTCAAGGATGTGGATTATGATCAAAGTTCAGGAACACCTCAACAAACCTCTTGATTACTCGCGTGGACCATTTAACATAAAAGCAGACGTCTTATTTTCACATATAATTATGTTCTGGGGACGCGAGGTTCTTTTGGGAGATCTTGGCGGTCAGGTTGTAAATGTGCGTTATAAATCACGTCTTTTATGCATCTGACCAAGCTCTTCGAAATCCAAGAGGATGCTTGATACGGCAGATTATAATTTCTCTATGTGTCATGGGCTCACGATGTCAGAAAGTGCTGAATTTCAGCTTCTTTGTGCCGAAACATTCTCAAATATATATCCGTCATCCGTGTATGGGCATCATACTGCATTTCCTCTTTCATCCTAAAGAGGAGAAATTTCCTATGAATCCCAGAATACCATTGGACAAGTTTTATCCTTTGTGCTCTCTCTGCATGGTATAATACCATCGGATGGTCGAATTATCTCTGTTTATGTCCCCACATTCAGCATGTCCAAATTACCAGGTATTACTTTGTGATGGAATTTGAAGGTATTAGATAACATAATGTTGAGGTATCTACATAGATCCGGGCCTAAATATATGTTCAATTCCATTCATTTTGTTGATGGGAGCCGTATTATCTGTCAAAGGCCAACGTCACTGACTCAAAAATTTTGGAAGTATTCAAAATTGAATTTGAAGACATCCCCGATATCAAAATTAAGAAGTCAAAAGTCAACATCTATGTGACCTCCAATTCAGGAAATTATTGGAAATATTGGAAATTGCCATATCTCCAGTTCAGGAATGTGGATGGTCATAAAACTTCATGAATACGACAAGTTTTGCATATCGAGGTCAAAGTCACTGTGAACAAATATCAGGAATATCAAATCGGGAAATCATTGAATATCTAGATGTTGTGTGCATACAAGTAGATAAATTAGGGGAAGGGTAGCAAGATTGACGTAAGAAGGTCAAGGTCACTGGCCATCAGCAACTTGACATAGCCCGTAGTGACAGTTAGGCTATTGTTTAACTTATTGTATCTTTTCATCCCCTGTTGCACAGATGGAAGCAATATAATACATTAATGTTCCATAACGCCGAGTGAAATCGATTCCATGTATTAGTATTTTGGCGCGTGTGTGAAGTTCTTCAGAACATTGAGTTATATCCCACTATCGTCAGCTTTGTCACTGATATTTCCTCGAGACGCGAGAGTGCATTTTCACTACTTGGCAAATTCGTCATTTAAAACTAATTTGATGTGAAAATCGCTGTGTTTTTATTCTCGCGCGAGAATTTGGAATATTACTTTCGATCTCATTTAAGTCAGTGACTATTATATTCTCAATGCTACCCTTGGATGAAGATTAAAGGGTTAATTCTCTGGTGTCTAGCCCACGGCGTGAGGAAATTGGGAGAGATCGTAATAATATGCTAATATTGACCAGAAACCGCGAAACCCTTCTCCCAATCGATGGTTAAGGTTGACCGAAACGCGGTAGGTAAAGATTAGATCTTTGAACCTCTCTTCGATGAAATATGTCTATGGAAGGTTGAAGATCTAATCAAACAGCAAGTTCCTGCCTTAAAATGAGGGTAAACACTGTCCTAAAGTAAGGTTCCACTACTTACAGTGTCTGTATACACGCCTCTGGAAAAAGAACTCGACTAAGTGTTTGTGAAGAATCCATTGACCATGGTATTTGGAGACTTCAATTGAAAGCGGCCACATTTTAATTTCTGTTAACTAAAGACGCCCAATAAAACCGTATCTGCTTCCACGATAACGCTATTTTACGATCTTGTGCAGTAGACGTACACCATGGTAGTGGACAAATGTCGGATACAGCAACTAAGAGTAATGTTTATCTGCTCCTGTGATGGAAAGAATATTAAATCCCAGGTGGGAAAAATGTTATTGTATGCCACCAATCATCCTCAAACTCCGTAAAATTTGACATATTCTTGAATAAAAATAAAGTCTATAACTATCAATTTTCCATAAATTCTGAGAAGTGGCTAGACATAAGTTCAGGGTGTTGAAACATAATGGTATGCATTTAAACTAGGTCGATCAATTGGGACAACTCAGCCAAAGACTAGAAAGAATGTGAGCGAGAAATTGGATAAAAGGGCAATTTAATCGTATAATTCTAGACCAAATTGTTCATTAGTCGAAAGAATGTATTGCAAATATACATACAATTAATGTTGAATCGTACTCTCCTATCATAAGGGAATTTGCGTTATTTCGGACAAATATTTAATACGGCAACTTATAGAGCAGTTTGGGAGAGCAGTTAAGAATTTTCAGCCAGCATGTTGCTGTAAGATCTATCTAAATCTTTCCACCGCTGCCTAGTATACCAGAAATAAAAACTTAACGTTCACGAGACGGATAAATATTGCCTGTGGGAAAAAATTGATAATTTAGCCGTCAGCGAGAATCGAACCCACAAACCCCATACTCAGCAGAGTAGTTGCATGGTCTTACCATCTGAGCTATGCCGGTCTAGGGATAATACTCCCAATGAAGACCAACCCTGTTCTTTCTGTGTTGCAATGTGCGCAACAGGCTTTATATCATTGAAATGGAAAGTTTGTATGGAGTATAACCCACACGAAGCAATCTGTATATATGGGAATCATGTTTGAGAGAGGGAATAATTTAGCCGTCAGGGAGAATCGAAATCAGGACCGCTCTAACCTGCATAAGTGCTCTTACTATCTGAGACGTATGACGGCCCATATGTTCACCTCGTGAATCGTTCCAATTCTCCTTGTATTGCATCTGCGCAACTGGTTTAATATTATCGAAATGACGATTTGGTTTGGAGTACTGCGTGTATCCGTGGCGAGAAATGAGCAGTCAATACTGGTGATACTCTGATTATCAAATCGAAATCTTTTCTAGAGAACTTTTACGCAGAATGCTATATCTCGCAAGACGTGAGATAGAACTGTTAAACAGGCTACACTGGTGACAGCAAGACATAGTGATGTTCTGTTCATTAGGTCTCGTCACAGATTAAAGAAGTAGTCTTTAATCCAAATGAATTTCCGAGTCGTTTTACGGCAACACTTGTATGGTAATGTTTTTTTTCTAACAATATGAAGATGTAACACACATGGCCTTCAAAAGGCTCCTAGCTCCGTGTTACTCGGAGTGACACACACAGATCGTAGCACAAGATCTTTCAGGCTGCGGTCGTATTTTGCCGTTAGTATACGATATTTTCTCAGAATATGTACAATTCTGGGATAGAGATAGAATAGCCTTGATTAGCTAGTATCTGCAATAAATGTGTGTGAAAACGATTGCAGAGAGAAAAGAGAATGGCGAATCAGTAGCTTTAGTATAGAGTGACTTATCTGCAGGAGTTGATCAATTAGAGTATTTGGAAATCCCTTTTAAACATCAATAATAGATGCAAAGCATCTGCTCCTTGAATATATGTATTTATTCAAAAACGCAAACATCAAAATCTCTCTACAACACATCATCACACCGATTTATTTTGAACATATTTCTACCATATGTGTGGAAAAGGTCCGGGATGACACGACTGAGGCCAGACTTACGGTTCTCGCTTAATATGAAGAATGGAATCTTTTTAGATCATCGTCATCTCAGTCTTATTATTAATTAAATTGACAACCATGTTGGGGATAACACGTCAACTCTTATTGATCATATTTACGATACAAACCTTGTGCTGGATACCATTATCCCCAGCTGCAGACTGAGTGACCATTTTCCCACCATCATGATCCGGACAGGCAAGCCTATCAAAAAGGATCATGTGTATATAAACTATCGATCTACTAAGAATTTTGACAGCAATATATTTTTAGCTGATATATCTGACGCGCCGTGGTCTGTGATAGATGTCTTTGATGACGTGAATGACGTCATGGCAGCATGGATGGATATATTCATGCTAGTCCTCGATGACCATGCGCCTCTTAAACGCAAACGTGTTAAACATCGTTACCGACCTGAATGGTGGACAGATAAACTAACCGAATCTGTCAAACTGCGAGACCAATGTGACCCAGCGAACAAACCGGGGATGGTTAGATACCTGAGAAATAAGACGGTCTCCATGGTCCGCAAGGCTAAAACAGACTATTTCCTCACACTACTTAACAAGTACAAATCATCTGTTAGTGACTTTTGGAAGTTATTAAGAGATCTCTATCCAAAGAAACAATCCTCTAACCCGTATGTGTTGCATATAGAGGACGGCGAACTGATCGACCCAACTGTCATCGCAGAGAAATTTAATGAATATTTTGTTTCTCTGTCTAGTCAGTATACCACTGGACGTAGTCATGACCAATCCAGCTTTAGCAAACTGAAAGAGTTTGTCAAAGACAAATTGCCAACTGGTGCTCTTTTTCAATACCTTTAATGTCAGTGGAATACGTCGCTGCAGAACTGAAAAAGCTGAATTGTAAAGAATCTGTTGGGCTGGATGGTTTGCATCCTAAATTTCTGAAGCTTGCTGCCGATGAAATAGCCCCATCACTTACAAAGATATTCAACACATGTATTACTAGTGGCGTCTTCCCGGATGTATGGAAGATTGCCAAAGTAAGTCCGCTTTTCAAATCTGGGAGTCTACATTGTCTTAACAATTTTAGACCAATTTCTCTATTACCTATTTTATCCAAAGTTTTAGAAAAGCATGTTTATGAGTGTTTTTACCAGTATTTGCAAGATCATTGTTTATTGTCTGAAAATCAATCTGGTTTTCGAAAATTTCACTCTTGTCATACTAGTCTTGTTCAACTTACAGATAAGATTATTAGTGCTATGGATTGTGGGATGATGACATGAATTGTACTGTTAGGGGTCACGTCCAATAGATCGAGACAGTTTCTCGATAAACGAGTAAAACCGATAAATATCTCTTCTCGAAGGGTCCCGGTTTATCTCTATCGATTGTCCCGGTTTGCTCCCGGTTTTCTCTCGAAGCGCAAGTCCATCTCGATCCTCCTCGAAATAACTCGATATGCTTCGAGAATGGAATCGAGATACCATCTTATGAAAGTTTGAACCATTCGGAAGGCGTATTCTCGGTATATATATAATCTCTGTGGCAGCGAGATTAATCTCGGCGAATATATATGCATTTCAATGAATTAGACTGAACATTAATCAATTAATATTATTTTGTTATTCCGTCTAGAGATATGCGGTCGCATATTGGCTCATACAGCGCAATTTCTCTAAAAGTTGTGAAGGGAAAGAAAGAAACATCGCCAATTGAAAACATATAACCTGGCTCATTATTATTCAGTTATTTTGAGCCTGTTTTTCAGAATTTGAATCACTTCCAGGAACTGCGAATTGAAAGACTGAAATAAATTTCCATATGTTTCTCTGAATGTTAATCAGAATGGGATATCTTTATCGTCCGAGATTTCCCTCGTATTCAGAAACAAAGAGACTACGATCTACAGGATCGTCTGGAAATTCGCTGAAAATAAACATAAAAGCTCGATCGAAGTTTTCAGACAAACAAAACGCGGTATCGTCTATCTACAGTTAACCGTTGGTATAAAGTCTGATTGCCCTCTGAATTGGGCGGTAATTACTTCATTTATTTGGTTAATTTCCTAGACACATGAAATCGGCAACTTGAGTATATAATCAAGCCCCCGCCAGCAGTGCTGTTTCAGTTTTTTCTTTAAAAGAAATTAACCTCTCTCCCCTCGCTGTTGTTTCACGCCCACGGGTGTTCACAAACCGACTGTGGCGTGAATTATCAACACCTCTAGTTCCGATTGCCAGTATTTCCGCTAACCACTTCCAGGCAAACTTAGGTCTGAAATAAACGTTGTTGATATAATCCCCTTCTTTGAACTATATCACAAGACAGTAATTCTCAAAAAATGGAATCTGCAATGAATACTACCAAATTAAAAAAGAAATTACACACCGAAGGAATACACCGATCAAACTCTTAACATAGCTCTCAATTTCCAGTTGAAACGATCCATGTTTGGTAAATAAAAAATTTATAGAACAATAATTAACGCATGCTTCCATACCATCTGATCATATCCAGTTCATGTGTCATTTATTCCGCGATGGATACTAATCAGATAAACAAACAATTATCGATGTGAGAGAAGTTCACTAAATTATATATTCATAATTTACCAGCCTTCGTTCATAATTTATATATACATAAATGAAAGTTTTTGTTCAATTGGATTCACCAAACATCAAGACATAGATATATCGATTAAACGATGAATAACATTGAAAACATCTTTAAAAATCCGTTTTTTTTAATTATATTTTGGCCGGGATATAGGTAGGCCAAATTAACGGCAAAAATACGGACATACTGAAACCGGGACCCCCTTCGAGTTCGTAACCATCTCGAAAACCGGGACATTTCGATCGAGATAGAACCGGGAGCAAACCGGGAGACGTCGTCAGGGGTCCCGGTTTCAGCCGAGAAATTCCTCGATCCATCTCGAAGGCATCGAGAAAGTGCCTCGATTAATTGGACGTGACCCCTTAGATTTTCGAAAAGCATTCGATTTGGTGAATCATAAAATTCTACTGCAAAAATTACAAATATATGGCTGTAGTAACGATACAATGAATTTCTTTAATTCATACCTCACCGATCGATATCAAAAAGTTAGTCTTAAAGGTTTCATTTCTGACTCCCTACCTGTAAACTGTGTCCCTCAAGGTAGTATTCTTGGGCCTCTGTTTTTTCTTTTATTCATAAATGACCTACTTATGTACAATGACAACTGCGAAGTTCATATGTACGCAGATGACTCTACTCTGACTAGCTGTGGTAATTCCATTGAGTCAATTGAAGCTAACCTTAACACTGCTGTTCAAAATGTTGAAATATGGTGCGACGAAAACGAAATGACACTGAACAGTGAAAAATCCAAGGCAATGTTAGCCACCACTTCACAGAAACGATCCAGGCTGTTATCCGATCATTTAAATATTACCGTGGCAGACACTGTCTTACAGAACGTAGACAGTGATAAAATCCTGGGAATAATTGTCGACAAGAACCTAAACTGGCAAAACCAAGTTGATTCTGTGTGCAGCAAAATTAGTCAACGCATTGCCTTACTACGCCGCATCAAACGTTTTTTAACTGAATATGCACGCAGACGATTTTTCAATAGTTTCATCCTGCCCATGTTTGATTACTGTTCTGCTGTCTGGGGTAACCAGCAAGTCCAACAAGTGGACAAACTGATAAGGCTGCAGAAATGTGCAGCCAGGTTAATTCTAGATGAGCCTTATACTACCCCGTCACTAGGGATGTTTACCAGACTAAAGTGGTTACCATTTCAATACCGAGTAAATTACCATCGTGCTACACTTGTATACAAATCTCTTACCAACCAAAGTTCGTCTCATATGTTTAACATGTTTTCCTCTAGTTTGTCATCTCGGTCGTTACGTTCTTCACAGAGAATGATTTTACCTCGTTGTAGAACTGAATTGTTTAAACATAGTTTCAAGTTCCAAGCAATGAAATTATGGAAAAGTATACCCTCCACAGTTCAAGCAGCCCCAAGTGGAAATTCTTTTAAGACAAATTGTTTTCACTTCTTTTTCAATAAATTCTTAGCAGAGGGCGTACATTTCGTAGAATTCTAGTTTGCATCATTTATCCATACATTTTTCAATGATCAATCTTAGCAAATGGTGCACTTTTTACCGAATTGTAGCTTGTTTATATATTTCTATACACATTTAAGCTAAACATTGTAATTTTACATTTCAATACTTTTATAATATATATATATTTATTTGGTATTTTATATTTTTATATTTGCACATCACCACAACATACTTTGTATATACACATACTCGACTAGATGAAAAACAGCTACGCTGATTCTTATGCCAATAAACTGAAACTGAACTGAATATTTTTCATAATTTCAAATTTTGAGTCATATTTTTATTCGTAGACTAGAAGTAAGATTATATTTATGAGTCCAGATAGAAGACATGGATAATAATCTAACTATATCACTGAGTACAAATGTATCGGTTTGTCATCTAGTGCACATATGGCAGGAATCATGGAAATAGACTGTAAAGTTAGGAGTCAACTTACTGACCGCCTAAATTGCAACACTTATTGAACGCGTAATTGTGTTCGAATTGTTAACTACCAATTTTGAATTTTAGCATTTAAACTTCAAATGCAGAATGTCTAAGTAGTTGCCCCCTTTTGAATAGCTATCCGCTAACTGCGAACGTTCTAAGACGTTAAGTGGACTCAATTAAAGCCCAATTAGAGCCCTCGTAGGAAACTGGAACCTGCCAACAGGGGCAGTACATGGACATGCTGTTGATATCCCACATGCCGCCGGGGACTGCGTTTCATGAATTCTGTCAGTCAACCGCGTCAGTGTATGGGAGTGTGGCGGGGTATGGGTAGGGGTATATGACGGGTACAGTACCACCTTTTCTGCACATATGAACGGCCCAGTTCCAGGTAATGGTAGGTGAAATGAGTTAATTTATACACTTATACCAGTGGCGAATCATACATTTACACTTCAGATTACACTTTAGTCTAAATGTTGATCTCGTCAACATGAATAATCTTCTGTTTATTATGAACACGATACCTATCCGAAGATTTTCCTATGTCCGTGAAGTAAATGCAGTGCACGTCGACTTTCACTCATCTCGATTTCGACTTATGGCTCAAGCTTTATAGCCATTGGCACATCTTTGTATTTTTTCACAGTTGATTAAATGTGATGGTTCGAACAAATACAAAAAATAAACGAATTAAAAATTAGATCCACTCCTTACCTGCGTACACACAAGAAGTTGGAGGAACGTCTACAAAAGTAAAGGAAAATATACTAACAGATTATATGTATTTGGCGTCGAATGTCGTCGCCCCGAAAATGTTTGATCGGGCCACACTTTGACAGTCAGTCGTCAGTCTTTTTATCGCAGAGAGCACACTTTTTGGAATCCGTTATAAAAAAAAAGAAACAAGACGGGTTCTTAGATAGGCATAGAAGAACATGCTAGTCAATAAACAGACATAAACCAGAAACAGCACCATACCTAGATATAGCCTAGCTAGATGTTGTCAAATCGATATGTTATATATACATGTGCATACAATGTATCACTAGCTGCACTGGTATAATGTATAATCTTTAGCACGTGTAATAACTAACTTATTGAAAAAGACCTCTATTGTTGAGAAAGAAAATTCATCTCATCTGCATCTTTAGTGTAATCGGGCCGTGAAACCCGCAAAGATTATCTATCAAGGGGAACAACTTCTACCAACATCTTGCCAACGGCTCATCCTGCTGGTAGAGACCGCTTAATACTCACTTCGTGGACAGTGTATATATCTGAGAAAGAAAAGTACGCGGACCACATGCACATATAATATTCGGCGGATTGTTGTGGGACTCTCGACAGTTTTCAACTTTGTAAAATGCTTATTTGATGACGCCGTGGTGATGTCAATTTCATATTTTCTCCCTACAATAGAGAGGATAGGTGCATTATGAATTACCGGCAAAACTTTCACTCTAAAGAAAAGTCATTGTCCAGCGCCATTCCCCCCCCTTCCACTAGCACACACCCGTCTCACGCCCAGCCGTACCACACATATGCTCACTCAACAGTAGAGTAATGCATTCCTTGGATGAATTTTGGGATGTTATCTGATACATATAGCATGGCAAACCAATTTTTGTATTTTATTCATAAGATATATACAGGTAGACTATTGAAACAAAAAGATTAATCGATTATCTAATATTATGCTCCCCATTTACGAAGCTGAATGGGCTTCTTGCTTTTGGGCTGTTCGTATGTCCGTCTGTTCCCTATCATGAAAGCGGAATACAGAAGTTTTAATAGAGCTATAGATACGATATTTTTTCGCGTGTTCTTGCCAATGAGTGGACGATCAGAGTAACTTCTGGTGTTGGTAGATTGAATTGTAACTTAATTACCAGCGCTGGTCTTGCCCATTCCTCCAATGGTCAGCTGGTAAGTAGATGTATCCAAACGATTGAGCCAATTACCTGATTAACTGGTGGTGTTTGTATATAAATACTTGACATAATTTACCAGGAGTTGAACTACTTCAACTACTTCAAATATATTTCATGCAAATGTATGTAAAACAGACAGCTGTCACTGAACACCGGAGTAAATTTTGAGATGTCTTTTGTCCCGTGCGACGTGAAATTTGCATTTAGATTTTCAGAATTGCATCCTATTTTTATGAAGCAATGCAGTTTGAAAAGCAAAAAAACGCCTTTCGATAATTAATGTTGAATTTTCATCTGCTATAGCCTGTAGAAAATTGTGCCACAATAATTTCCATCCTATGACAACTTTCAAATCTTTCGACAATATTGCTGTAAAACAAGCTAAGTCCTCGCATTCAAAGTGGTCAGAAGTTCTTGTTGCGTTCTGGTAAATATTTCCTTACCTTTGCTCTCAAAGAATATCAGAGACAGTCAGTGTTCTATGCATGCACATATTTATTGGTATAGGTCTGTGGTACGATTACTGCCGTGAAGAGAAATATCACACTCAGTATATTGGACAGCTGGTGACTAATATCACATATCACAGTTACGACAATCTCAGGGCAGCTACTGAATACGAGGCAATGTTTATGAGTGAGAATATATGTGATTGCAGGTGTGTTTTATTTGTCAGTTATGAAGGATTATTTGCTCTCGTGGGCGTTAACTCTTACCTCTGCCACTTGCGTATGAAATTATTAATATTTTGGATTGAAATGTTTAATTTGAAAGTTTTTTATAAACTTATGTTTCAGTGTCTCAATTGATCACCTTCTGCTTTTACCAAAATATGTTCCGGAGTATCGTTGGAATGTTATCTGATACATACAGCATGACAGATCAATTTTGTATTTTATTCATAAGGTATATACAGGTAGAATATTGAAACAAAAAGATTAATCCATTATCTAATATTGTGCTCCACCTTTACGAAGATGAAGGGGCTTCTTGCTTTTCGACTGTTCGTGTGTCCGTCTGTCCCCATCTTGGGAGCGGAATACAGAAGCTTTAGCGATAGATACGAAATTTATTCGTGTGTTCTTGCCAATAAGTGGACGATCGGAGTAACTTCTGGTGCTGGTAGATTGCATTGTAACTTAATTACCAGCGCTGGTCTCGCCCATTCCCCAAATGGAGTGAAATACAACGTAATCTAGTAAATAGATGGATCAAAACGATTGAGCCAATTACCTGATTAACTGGTGGTGTTTGTATATAAATACTTGACATAATTTACCAGGAATTGAACTACTTAAACTACTTCAAATGTATTTCATGCAAATGTATGTAAAAAAGACGGCGGTCATGGTGTTCACTGAACACCGGAGTAAATGTTGAGATGTCTTTTTTCCCGTACATATGCCACATATTGGAACACGAAGCCTTGAATTCTTTCATTTATAACCGTTCGACGTGAAATTTGCATTTAGATTCCGAATTGCATCCTATTTTTATGAAGCAATGCAGTTTGAAAAGTAAAAAACGCCTTTCGAGAATTAATGTTGAATTTTTCATCTGCTATAGCCTGTAGAAAATTGTGCCACAATAATTCTCATCCTATGAAAACTTTCAAATCTTTCGACAATATTGCTGTAAAACAAGCTAAGTCCTTGCATTTAGAATGGTTAAAAATTCTTCTCGCGTTCTAGTAAATATTTCTTCACCTTTGCTCTCAAAGAGGGACAGCCAGTGTTCTGTGGTACAATTAATACCGTGAAGAGAAATATCACACTCAGTATAGGACAGCTGGTGACTAATATCACATATCACAGTTACGACAATCTCAGGGCAGCTACTGAATACGAGGCAATGTTTATGAGTGAGAATATATGTGATTGTAGGTGTGCTGTCAGTTATGGAGGATTATTTGCTCTCGTGGGCGTTAATTCTTACTTTTGCCACTTGCGTAGGAAATTATTAATATTTTGGATTGGAATGTTTAATATGAAAGTTTTTGATATATTAATGTTTCAGTGTATAATTAATTGATCACCTTCTGCTTTTACCAAAATATGTTTCGGAGTATCGTATCGTATTATATGCTAGAGTATAGTGTTGCAATTTTAGAATTGGAATAGAATTAGAATACACCACATAGCCATATCCAGTCGAATATTTGATGGCCATCAATTTCATGTGGTTCGTTCTTTTAAAGATATGATAATGCGTCATTTGGATGGCAATTTATCTATCATTGCAAATTGATGATCATTAAATATCCAGGACTTCTTTAATGGACATTAACTATCAGCCAATCGATTTCCCATCGAATATAGTGGCCATTAAATATAAGCAATTACATATTTTCGCGCCTAATTCAATGCCCATTAAATGTTGCATGTCAAACAAAATGAATTTATCGGTAATTTTATGTTATTTTAATAGTGAATTTAATTACGTTTTGGCTGTCCATGTCGACACGGGAAAATGTTAAAAGAACCCACATCTCTCAGTGGGGGGGAAAATAAGGCACTTACGGCTAGGTTTTATAAAGATGGAAAGAGAAGCGCCCTCAGAGAGCAACTCACGCGCGAGCCCACCGAGTTCACCATCACCGTCTGAACATTACTATGTGAAAAGAAAGCCGACGATATACACAGGGAGAGAGAGAGAGTGAGAGAGAGAGAGAATTAAGGTTTAATGTCGCGTTCATCAATATTACAGCTATATAGCGAAGATCAAACAAAATTCTCAAGTACTCAAGCCAATAACTTAGTAACCCAACGCATTAAAACATACACACATTAAAATGTATGTAACACACCGATTTCTCTTAAATAACCCAAAAGTAGTCGCTCGATAAAAAGCATCTCTTACAATCATAAAATCTACGCATTTGATAAGAATATGTTTCATCGTGAGATCTTCATGGCATGGAATACACCTTGGGATTGGCTCTTTTTGTTAGTAAATGTTCGTAAGTTAATCTTGTATGGCCGATTCTGCATCGCCTGATCATGGTTTGATGAAACCATGAAACATTTGTGTTTAGCCTAGCTTTAAATGTGGTAGTTGTGTTACTCGAGCTATAGAAGGACTGTTCTGAAGCTCAGTATTCGTGTCGATTGTACCTCATGTATTAGGTTATTATTTTGTTCAAAAGAAATATATCCATGTACCCTACCTGACCTGGGCGATTCGAAACATCTCCAGGCCAGGGATGGGATATGGGAGGAGCTATTTCGGCTCCCCGTCTCTAAACATTTTCCTTACTCCTCGGCCTAGGAACTGATATATAATTTATATTTTTGATCTATATCTACAAGAAAATGTCTGAACAAATCCAAGATGGCCACTCTGACCACGTGACAGTGACATCATATTTGAAAATTGAATTTTTGGGTCGAATTCTCGATCACAGTTTCCAGTTGGATTTTTGGTATTTTTATTTTCTCTACAAAGAGTACATTTATAAATTGGACAACAATTCTCTGATGTAAACAAATGGGTACTTTTATGCTTAAAAAGAAAAAAAAACTTGAAAAGACATTCAGTCACACCCACCTTGTCCCATTTTAAATTTATCCATACTCCTCAGTTCGGAGTGGTATGAAAAATGTGCAAAATGACTCCAATATGATATGGTATAAACAGTGTCAGCTCGTATTTTTTGGCGTTTCGGTGATAGGGTAAAACGTTTTGTAGTGAAGCCATAATACTTATCCCAGCCGTGGTAGGGTTAATTCATCGAAAAAAAAGTCAAAATGCGGGCTAGGAACAAAATGCCATTTTGAAATTTCCCACGATTCTTGACCCGGAGAAAAGTATTTCCAATATTCCGCGGATGTTAATGCTAAATATTAACAATCGTTGGAGCGTGGTCAAACTTTTGACACATTTTCGGAACGTTCGTGAATACCCGATAAATATCCGATAAAGTTTGATCAACCTGCAGTAGTTTAGTGTACTGTCATGTTCTCTCATTACTCTATCTTCAAAGCGAATAAAAACAGCCACTTGCCTTCAAATTCAAGACCTCATGCAGCTCGACGATTGTTCCTCGATGTGTCACGTTTCAGCCTGGACGTCACCTAGAGTAAAACGTCAAGCATGCTTGTCACAAGGTCGTGAACCACTAAATCAATTTATTTGGTCACAAACAACTGGAAAATTCATACGGTCCACAATGTGAACACCTCTTGGCAAAACTGCACGGCCAAACTTATAAGGCGGGTGGGATTTAGGATTCAGATCGGATACTTAATAGAAAACTGGTATCTGATTTGGTTTTCACCAAAATACTCGCTGACCCAAGGGCGTGTAAATAAGCCACCGAATCTTAGAACGATAGGTGAAAAATACTGGACCTGCACGTAAGTGTGGCAGTTGGTGGATTCATTAAAATCTAAAACTGAAGATATCGAACTAAAGAGTTAATAACGGTGATCCAATCGCCGTAGTCGTCTTCTTCTACAAAAGATAACCCGAGCTTCTAAATCCGAAATATTGGTTTGTAACTAGTGGGCCATAGATGATAATCTGTCGAATCGAGTACTGTTTCATCCCGTTCCCTGCTTTGTGGAAAGCCCAGTATTTTAAGTAGGATGAGGACAGACAGGGTTAAGTTTATCCTCATAATATACAATCAAAGATTACTCGTCTTTGATCTTTGTTACTTTCGTTCACCAATCTCCGGCCAGTTGATTCATGAGAACAGCTCCACTATTTACAGTCTGCGGCTAATTCCATTTCCTAGTCGGTCTGACTGATAGTTTATCTGTGAGTGGACGTCAGTTGCGACTCCGTTGTTTCTCCTTTTCACACGCCAGGGTGAGCCTGGGTACACAGTCACGATGAACACTATCACGTATTTTCTTTTTCCTCAGCAGAATGTACACAGTTTGGTCCTCTTGTCTGGCTACCGTTAATTGAGTTTCTGTCCATTTAACGTGTCCGGTGTCTGATAACCAGCGCTTTCTCCACCCGTTTCCTATTACGATGAGTGATTATCTGGTCACTTTGTTAATAATGAGTATCGGTAATGGCCAGAAATAGTCCATCCCTGTACGGAATTGGATAATTGAAATGTAATTACTCCTACTAGATCTGGACGATTTCAGGTTCACTGCAGCAGACCCCACCCTCTACTCCTTGGTCGCTCTCCTACATCTTTCTCGTTAACGAAGAAGTTCTACACAACCACGACTACATACATTCATTTGGATCAAATTCTACAAAACATGTGCGCTGACTCTACTAAAGGCGACATCCGGTCGGGGTA
Source organism: Hanleya hanleyi (assembly GCA_036873755.1). Classification (NCBI taxonomy): domain Eukaryota; kingdom Metazoa; phylum Mollusca; class Polyplacophora; order Lepidopleurida; family Hanleyidae; genus Hanleya; species Hanleya hanleyi. The sequence goes on from JAVTVY010045371.1 coordinate 68,106, forward strand.
TTATTCGACCGATGCTTCAAAACAAGTTGATGTGATAGAGGACCGCTTTTCATGCGTTTTGAGCCAAGAAAAGTGCTAACCATCACACTGGGATTTAGTTATATCACCGTGACGCGTTGCACAAAGCGGTCGTAAGTCTAGTCCATCCCAAACTCTCACCTGACGTGTACCTGGCTGAGTTTGCCCGTTTCATAGAGCGATGCCGGCTTAGAATCATTCTAATTTCTAGCTCCTGGTTAGGTCTTCTCCAGGCCATACTGAACTCACAATATCAATTATGGCGGTTTTACTATTATAACGGCCTAGATATACCAAACCGGTTATTTGTCGACAACCTTGCGGAATATGTAAATCAACACTTTCGACTCAATACGCGATTAGTAGCCAATCAAAGGCCGCACTCGCAGTGTCTTCGCATGACGGTAAAGACAAAACGAAGAACGTGATACAACTACGGAAATGAATCTGTAAGTGAAAGGCGATATTTGTACAGAAACAAAACGATGCACAGTGACAATTGTTCCAGGACCAACAGTAAACGTTCTATTTCCGTTATTATTTCGTAAATGTCACAGGTTCACAATCATGGCGGCGATCCTGACCAGGTGAAAGGGTTAACAAAGTGGAGCGAACCTGTGAAGTTGGGAGTTTGAGAAAATGTTCAAAACTAGACAAGAAAATATCGTCTTTTGATTTCTGCTGCGATACGGCAAAACAATTCGTATGGAATGTAGGGGATATTATCGTCCCTGGTAAAATAGAGTTATAGAGCTATAGAACCAGGAGACAAATTTGACTAATTATAAGATACATTCCATCAAGTTGTTCAACCCGGCTTCCATATTTTTCTCTCTTTTTCGTTTTTCTTTTCTGCCTGTAAACTACATGGACGTAAGACGCGTTTTATATGGTGAGTTATATACTGTATATATTGGCATGTGTCGTAACATCCCTCATTTGGTATCATATTTCTTTATAAGAGCATACATCCTTCAGTGTGTCGCCACCTCTTCCCTCACACGACTGTGCACTTTCCAAATGTCTGCCTAGCAGTACGTTATAAATACGGCTCATCCGTTGCTAGGTTGTACATGTCATCCTTTAGAGTAAATTCTTGGCCTATGAATTTTCGGACAATTTCTTCATTACATTAAAAAGCTATTTTCATATACTGCCGGATGAATACAACCAGAAATCTATTATCAACCGGAAAAGTACAAAAATCCATATGTGATATGTATAATAAGACTAGGCTAAAAGTTCATCGTGTTTTTCTATTATGTTATAATAGGCAGAGCCTGTATTTAGTCTGGTGAACAATCGTGTAATACAAATGTAGTGAGAGATTCTGAATCCTGCACGTCAACTCTTTTCTCCATTTACGCTGAAAGGTAGCAAGTCCGTCCTGCTATGTCGGATAGTGTTAGCACATTCGCCAGTAGCACGAAGCCTATTGCGCTCAGTTTATCCGGCTACTGAACCTACGTTACAAGCGTCTGATCCATCATTCATTATTCAGCTGTCGTTCATTAAAGAATATCCGCGTCCATAATCCAAACACCTATTCCATATACGTGTCACTCACAATTGTTTTCTGGGATTACATTGTACTATCCTATCGCTACCGAATGTAGATAGAAGCTATGAATATGTATCTGAAGACTAGAATATCAAACAATCCCCATTATATCGCTTGTTACTTATTGATGTCTGCAAAACAGTGGGGAAAATGAACACCTACGGCAATATATAAAACGTAAGGCTGTAATGCAGTTTAGGCAAAAGTTGGCCGCATGGTAGCATCTAAATTGGTCCAACTACGTGCAGTTATAAGCCCAGGTTTAAAATCAAATCGATTTCGAAAATTTCTTTGAACTTTATCTTGGACAGTTTGAGTTTTCTTTAATGGGGAAGAGTAAATTGAACAAAAGAATATAAGTATAAACATATAAAATATGTATGACTGAAATTCATTCTGATATTATCTTGTGGAGGAGAAGCAGTTTTGGGAAATGCATGTTCTGTGGTACGAGGCATGACTTACTATGATTCCGCATAAATAATTGCTTCGAGAATACTTGGCCAGAAACAATACAATTTTTTGGACGTCCTGGTCTTACTCGCTTGGTCTATAGATTACGCTAAAACATAGCTTGTGCCACATACGTCCCTACTCTCCTTGTTGCTGATTCACGTTGCATATTTCGCGCATCTTGACCGTTAGGGGGCGCGTTATATGATTATTCAATCACCGTGCCGTAATAGCTCGGAGATAATCAGATTCCCCATACTAACCACTAATGCACGAGATCTAATTTACATCACACCCACAGAGAGAAAAGATTATGGTTGACCGACGTTGGTTACTGTCATAAACATTGGCCATTGAGGGTTGGTCTGTGCAGAGCGCCCCTAACGGTCAAGCGGCGCCCTGGGCTCTAGGTCCATACGACAACTTGGAATAGGATCTATGCAATATCTGATTCGCCAAATTCGAAAAAGTCGCACGAGGCTATTTCCAGCGACGTGTATGTAACAGCGATACGGTTGACATATGCTTCATCGTTGGATCGCCCAACACTTCAAAAGTGTAGAACCTAGATACTTATTCAGACTCGTCGCCCAAATCCGATAACTTTTCCCGTCTTCCCTGAAGAAATTGGCTGTAACATATAGCTATAAACGCCATCTTGGTTGGTAATGAAGGAATCATGGGATACCTTCATCAATCACTGCGAACTCGTATATCCATACGAACGGACTATTGAAGCTTACACGCTTCTTTCCTTAATTACGCACACTACTTCTTGTGACTGTACACTACTCCCAAAATGACAAGCATAACTTACTGCAACAGTAACTACAAAATAAGTAAGTCAAAACGGAATGTCAGCAGCAGCCTTCCACTAAATTCAAGCAGTATCCCGAAGGAATTAAAAGATAATGGAAGCGTCCAAACGTCAATGTACAGACATGCAAGATTCGCTGAAGGAGGAGAAGGAAAGTAAAAAGCAGAATGGAGAAAAAGAATCAAACGAGAACAAGGAGAAACAGAACAAAAAAGATTGTGAAGATGAAGAAACTGTAGGAGAAAAGAAGAGCAGTGAGATATAAGAGAAGGGGAAGCAGAAGAAGAATAAGCCGAGTGTGATCGGTGAGGAGAAGTAAGAGAATTCTAACAAGAAGGAGACATGCAATAACCTGCTGGAGAAGGATGCCCCAGCTAATCTACAATACTCCATTTTTTCTAATATTTACGGACACGTAATGTTTGATTCCTGCGTATGAATTTGAGAACCTTTCGACTTTACTACGCCTATCATATGGATTAAGAATACTGATCAGCGACATTTTTGGAACATCATGATCTCTTGCCGGCACCATCGAAAACTGTTGACGGTTTCTCTCTTGCAGGAAACAAGTCTATGTTTATGTATACTATGATTGTGTTTTTGAACTTGGTGCTAATGTTGTTATATAGAACATGAAATAGGTCTTTGGATTATGGACGCCGATATTCTTTATTAGTATACCTCATCCAAGATTTGTTCTTCCTGATTGATCAGAACTCGGTCACATGACGTTCTGTAATTTATGATAGCGCACAGTTTCGAGGCGATAGCGCACGGTCTCAAGGCAATAGTGCACCGTATCTGTAATAGCTCACATGCATCCAACAAATCAATTTGTCAAAAAAAATCGTGGACCATTGTATCCGTATGCGCACATGTGATGGTGTAAATACCAAGTGTATACTAACCGAATGATGATTAAAATTTTGCCGCATTTTAGACGAGAATTTTGTTCAGCTGAATTTATCTGATCTAACTAAAAAGTGCATTTTCAAAGTCTCCGGTCCCTATACCCGCCACTTCGAGCTATAGCATGTACATTTCACGCCAGGTGTTCGTTCCGTCAGAAGATGCAAGAGATAACGTCATAGATTGAGTCGATCGGAAGGTAGCTGATTTCATTCTGAGAAAAAACTCTAAAATAAAATAACATAATTTGGTTAAATGTATAATGTTGGACCACACGAATTTACCGAATTCGACATCTATCTTATGAAAAATATCCCTGATACACTGCATATCTACTTTTTCGGTATAATAATACAGATAGTGCCTGCTACGGGGTGGGATATCACAGTTTGCCAGCTCTCGACCGGTGATATCTCGAGCTGACAATTCGTGATATCACACCCCGCAGAATGCGTTATCTGTATAATGTACGACGGCTGAATAATGAATGACGGACCAGACGCTTGTAATTCCATTATATGTCTAAGTCATTATGTGAAACACTGCGAAATAATTAGCCTCCACCCCCTCCCAATCCTTCAAGTCAGACATTTTAAAGCAGAACACCGTTTCGAAAAGATCCAGACAGTACAGCTACATTTAGGTGACTAACCACAACTGCTCCCATCAATATACATAAAAGTGTGAAGGTCAGGCGTTATTATACTCATGGAAGTAGATGTGGCTAGATAAGAGACCATTGGTTTCCTTTTACAGGTACCTGACTGTAGGTAACTGTCCAAACAATATGCAAAAATAACTCCAGTATAAATCATCTGTTCCACAGAAAGGGAAAATCTTCCGATATTGGATTGAAAGAAAAAAATTTAGCTATCCAAAGTAAATTCGGTATGTCTAAATTACATTACGTAAGAACATAATGTCTGGATCGATCTCTGCCTAAAGAAACCCACATTTACCACTGCTGTTGAGTATCCAAATTATACTGTGTACCATAAAAAAGTAACAATTCGTCGCGGACCAGAGCTAAACATAAAAGCTACCGTTGGCACAAACAATTACAATTGCATTATGGTGAAGCATCGTATTGACCGAGTGGTGTAAAGAAACTTGTGTTTTCCTTTCATTGCATAAAATACTCCTGTCTTCTTCTGTGTAAAAAAAGGTCCAATCTTTATTTCATGTCAGATAATTATTTTTGATTTACTGCCCAGTTTCTTCGGGAAATTTCCCCAACGAAACATTAAGGAAATAGATCCAATATGTTTTCCAAAAAGCCTGTTTTGAATATGACGTCAATGTTACGTCATTGGTACAATGCAAAAACGTTGCGTAATAGGTTTCATGCCATCACCTGTATATTAGATACTGCCATACTTTGATCGCCTGTGTTAAGTTTTTGTAGGCACATGTAATCCTTTGTGACCGGATGGTTTGTTTGTTATTTACAACTAACTTGAAACGCAAATTTTGTACCCTTGCACATACATGTATGTATGTGTATATGCAGAAAAGTGAATCTGTTAATGAGACATGCGTCGGACAGCAGGAAAGAAGACATCAGTCTCATACCATATTATTAACCAAAACAAGAGTGTCACCTGCCACAATCTGTCAGCTGTGGTTGGCTCTCGCTCAAGGTATTTAGCCAATCAGGGAGAATTCCACTGTCCTATAATGCAGACATAATCAGAGACTTATCTTGCCAGTCCAAAATAGTGAATTGAAGTATGCAGAAACAAACCCTAGATTGGTCAAATGGGATCAAAGTTCGCCAGTTTCCTTTTTTCGCTGCTATTGGGAAAATAATGTCGTTCCGATGTGATCGAGACATAGCAGCCAGACATTATTTTCTCCGCGCAATACACTTACACATAAAACACGATAAAAGTTGTGAAACGTTTCTGGCACTGTGTAAAACACATGATACAGATTACTATAAACATCGATCCACGACGTAGGCTTAACATCGCTTGACTCAAGTTACACACCGATGGGTCGTGGTAAGCAATATCAAGTTAGGGCTCTGCCGGTAATCTGATTAGTTTGTTATCGTCTTCCTGATCGGATAGTTGAAGCATGTCGAGATGTGTGGGTGATAATATCTCTGTATTAGGATTTGGGAATATGTTCATTGAATTGCCGGTGATATAAGATTACCCAAACGCGTCAGAAGAACGCGGAGATACATATTAATGACATCTTGTCCCACAATGTTATTATAGAGTAGTTTGGAGTCTATCTGTTTTCTTATGGTGATCTCGAGTCATATCAGGGTTATTGGGCTCATGGATAGAGTTACATCTAACACAGTTATAAATGTTAGGGAGAGAAATGAAACTGACATCAGGCAATCAATAAATTTCATTTTCGTTTTGTAGCTGCCGAAGTACAACAGAAAAAGTCGAGATGATATAAGCAGTTTGGGAGTAATTTCTTCCGTTCGCTTCATTTTTCATTCCCCATAGCATACGAAGTTAACTTAATTACCTGAAATACTTATCTTACATGGTAATTTCAACTAAAGAAACATTTTTAAAATGAAGATAATCCGTTAAGCCTAACCTCGATGAGTGGTCGTTCAGTAAATGATTAAGGTGAACGGATTTTATTTTCAGTGTGTATTCCTGTATTTGAGAGACTATTAGGTATGTTTGATGCACAATTTTAAAACAAATTGATGTATTTGGTACCCGAAAGAACATTCTGTGAAGAAAATAGGTTTGGTGACTGTTGTCACCGAGCATATATAACGGTTGCATTAAGGCTATTGTAGATATAGGTATGTTCTCTTGTACATGTTTATGGAAATCGAACATATGGCGCAATCGCGTCTCGCATAGGTTCAGTTTTAGAATGGAAAGAGGGCGGGGCTTTAGGGATTGTTAGTCAACTTCGGGTGGAAGATGTTGACCAATGAAAGATTAATCTTAATGAGCCTACTAATAAAATTAATTGACAATGTGATGGCATAATCAGTCCAAGTAATGGTTATACCATTATACATTGGGATATATCAAGATCAAAATATACATGCATGGTGGGAGTGCAACGTGGTCTGAAACAGTGAATCAGAGATACATGAACAGCTATCGTGCGATAGAACACTTTTGTCCCGAGTAAGACCCCACCTGTGTTGTAGCGTACGCGGACCCTGTCTTGAATTAAATTGATGGTTTTTCGGTTCAGTTGCGTTGGAGTTTTAGGCATCACCTCTTTGTATTTCGGTAACACAATTTCGTGTTTCAACAACACAGCCCGGTGTTTCTTGGACATCAGTTGGGATTTCAAGAAAATGGTTGATATACTTTGGATGCATTTTCAACATTCGATGATGACGGTGCATTTTACCACCATTCCAGTAAAACACATCATTGCGTCTCAACCCTGAGCTGCGTGCTGTAATAAAATTTCTCACAACACTGCGACGAAGCTAGCTCTAGCTTTAGAAAGTTGGAGAACGGCTTCTCGTGTTAGTGCTGTTCTATATATTTCTCAGCCCAAATTATTATTTTAGGTTAACGGACGGTGTGTGAACCAAATAGCAGAGAGCGGAGTATTGCGTCACATTCTGAGATCTAGAGAAAGGCTTCGCTATGTCACGGGTCAAATGAGCAACATTCATTAGACTGCCACATCTTATCATGTTAAAGCGGTAGACAAGTAGCCGATTGTATTTTGTATTTACGTCAATTAGGTTATTTACTCTCGTTAAAATAGGAATTTACAATCATCAGCCAATCACATATTCCAGCACATTAACAATCAGTATTAAAATGCTAACCATTCAGTGTATGTCGCCTAATTACAAGCGTCTGATCCGCGTAAATTAAGGTATATCCGCGTCCATAATCCAAAGACCTATTCCATATTCCATATAACAGTATTAGCACCAAATTCAAAAAGACAATTATCATAGTATACATAAACATAGGCTAGTTGCACTAAGCAGTGTCCGATCCACAGGGGCTTGTTACAGTTGTTGATTGGTTTATTATGTTGATTTGGTGAAGGCGGAGGTCGAGAGAGTAAAGAAAAGTAGAAGGGCGGATACTCAATCGGCGCAGTCGCCACATCGATCATGCTCCCAAAACTCAGGATGTATAACCCGTTTTCTTCATAAAGCTAATAAACTTCACGACAAATAGTTAAATTGCATAGAACTTCAGTTTTTTCAGTCTGGCTTCGTCGGAACAATAAGTGCATTTTTTCCGTCAAATACCAACCGATATTTCCGGATTAATCGTAACCTATATAAAATTTCTCGCGAAAGTGCCCGAAAACACTCGAGACCACTGCGTACTTGGATCGACAGGAACCAACTCGCAGCTGATTTGAAACCTACGAGACTCGATGCCGTTAATAATTGATTAATTAGGTTCATTATAGGGGTGGGTTCGAGGGAGTAATGAAACGTACACGTGAGTCTCAAGTCAGCTGCCAGTTGGCTCCTGTAAGATATATGCAATTTAAGTATTTGTCGGTCTGTTTAAATTGAAGTTTATTCGATCTATTGAAACAACTATTTTGGAATGGCGTCACAAAATTGTACCCTAGAGAACGTCGCTAATATAATAGGGATGTGATCTGTATTGACTATATACCGTTGACAAGCGCCGCGGACAAATTAGTTTGACAGGAAGCAAGAGAGAGCGGTCATATTATATCGAAGTTATTCCATCTTTATAATAATACACGTAGAGTAGTTCTGTCTGGCAGTAATACGGCTATTTCTACCACACGATGTGAATTATCCTTTGCTAGGAGCCGTGTGGTCATTCAAGATGTCCACATGAACAAAACAACACATCCTCACAGGGACCACTAACACATCCTCACAGGAATCACTTTTGGTTCTCGTGATGTTTTTAGAAAAATGCAGTCAGCATATTTGTCTGTGAGGTCATATGACTTCGACAAATATATGTAGATTTATTGTTTTGGTGGGAAATTTAAGCCGCACGACGTAGGGCATTACAAGTTAGATTTTCTGTGTATTCTTGCATTTACCCGGTTTACCCTATGTTGAGACGTTTAATCCATCAGACGTCCTCGATGCTCATCCATTACCATCGGTCACAAATCCCTGTCTAATCTTTATTGACCGTCTCACGTTGCTATGCTACTGTATAGCATCTAACATCGAAAAACTGATTTACACCGTTTAGCTACAGATTATATTCAGTAAAAGGTTGCCCTGTTGCAGATATAATCGGCTCTGACCTAGATTCAGTATAAAATTATCAGTTTATGGTCAAATATAACCACGGATGTTCCCTATAAAATGATATATTTTGATTGTAAAATATGCTGTGGAATATGTTTTGTTACACGTAAATGTCAAGTACATGTAGGTAAATAATGCACTTTGTTCCTTATCGTAATGGGAAGGTACTGGTCAAACAGCTTTGTGGATATGTGGCGTTACGTGTGCAAATGTATTGTTGATTGTAAATCGGTTTTTGTGTACGAAAATCAGTCTCTGCCTAACCGTATCGGAGAGAGGATGGTGCATGTGTGTGACCAACACCGACCTGGAGACTCATTGTGTTTTCCTTACATGACGAGTAGGCCCGATTGTGTTTATACTTCATGTGAAATCCGTGAGTAAGGTATATGTATGTGTACGTAATATATGTACGGATTAGTTTAATACATGAGCAGTGTGACTAACGTCCCAGGACCTACGTTGTAGGGTAGGCATTAGGACTCCTGCCTATATTAAGATGGGCACTGCCCAAGTCACTGATCACTGATTTTCACTCATCACTGATTTTCATCAAAAATCACCAGAAATCAAAAGTAGGTCAGCTCAGAACTTGCTGGTGACAGTCCCCTAATGCACCTTCATCGCAAAATCAAGGTTCTAATGTCAACGGTTCTCCTTATTTTGCCGAAGAAAGGATTCGGATGGACTGACTGGCTGACTGACTCATTACCGGACAATTTGCAAATGGTAGCCTACTTCGTAGGAATAACGGTAATGCAATTGTTTATTAGAAAGGTAGCTTGAACTACACTGAAAAAGCACGGTTGTATTATTTACACATTGTTTGTCAAAATGTTATTTTTGTTCTTACAGTTGTGGTTTCTGCTAATATTGCCGTTATGATTGTCCAGTTCCAGTAATTAATATGGGAAAATGTTATCAAATTGTATTATTTCTAGCAACCCGTTTGTACGTTGGATATCCTTCTACGATGGTATGTGATATTAGCCATGCAAGACGAGGCATGCGTTCATGGTTGAGACGTGGCGCATGAAACCAGATTACCATTTCGTTCGACGGTGGGACGACACAGACGTTGGCGAAGCTCGTGGACGAACATCGTGGGGCTGCGTGTGGCTGGATTCCGGAGTTCCACTCATCTCTCATCTCCGGTTGACAAATTAAAATAGAGTTGGATCGTTTCGTCTTGTCCTTGTAAAGTATTGAACATTGTAAACCGTGGTCGTGTCTATATGTTGTATTGAGCTCAGAATGTCAAATTTGTTATGGTATAAATAAATATGTTGTATGTAACACAAATTGTGTTGTCATTAAGGGGAAAGACCAATAACATTCTTGGGTCAACAAGAATGGCCGACTTTGACCATAGAATGTTGAGAATTTGACAATTTAACCAAAATGCATTCTCACAGGAATGCCAAATTTTCAGGAAGGAAATATCACGACACATTGATTCATGGTAGTAACTTGGAAATTGTTGAAATGAATTATTTCTTGGTGAACGATAGCTCGGAACACAGCCAATTTGCGGTGTACCAGGTGGAAATTAATATACATTTTTATAGCGAATAAAATGCTTTCGTTCCCAAAGGAAGTGGCTGGGAGTTAATTTTTGTGAACAGTATATCAATGTTTGGAATGAGAATATAAAAGGATAATGAAAAACAACCTACTTCAGACGTCGACCGCCATTTTGGAAAGTTTTGACAGGGCCGAGTTCACTATAGGAAATGTGTCTACATTATCATACATCAGGGAACAGCTTATGAAACTAGCTGTCTGAATACATACCTGACTTGAAGGATCTACTATCTGATTTGGTGGAAATGGTGAGAACATCATAGGGTATTGACGACAAATAAACCGAAGACACCGTGCACACATGTGGCGTTACAATCCAAGATGATTTAAACGCTCCGTCGCGAATACTACATTAAGTAAACATTGGATAAAATAGTAACTTATATTGCATTAATTTATGTGTTTATATTGGTGTTTCTATTTTTAAAATTGTGACTGCCTTTCTGAGAAAATAATGAAATATTTTTTTCGTGTACAAGTGTAACTCGATGATCGACTTCCGGTGGCTATTTTTCTGCAGTTGTCAAAACGTGGCCGGACGTTCGAAGAAGCTACATGTATAGACAAAAATTGGTACGCCCCCGTGTGTTGATCTGTTTTATGATATACCAGGGACGATGTAGAATGTTTTCAACAGCTCAGATAGATGTATTGTTTGAAATATAGCCTAAAAACATGTTGTTGTTAGTGACGTCACAGGGGACTACTAGTTGGTTTGTCTGTACATGTACCATTTTATATATTGTTGATATTTTCGCCTATATTTCAGATGGGTTTTTTTATCCTACAACATTGAAATTAACATAGTTGATAAACTCAATGAAAGTAATTTATTTATTTTGAAAGTATGAAGATAGGAAATCCATCATCAATAAATCACAGAAACAAAATCAAATAACTTCGCCTTATTACTGATTTATATCGCTCAGTAAATGTTGTCTTCAAATACGTACGTGAGCGAGATATCAGCAAAAAGGTTGCAGTGATGAATTCAAAATTTGGCATGCTTGCTTAACCATAGCCAGCAGGCTATGCAAAATTAAACGCATTCAGATAATTTATACGGGTTTCTATGGCAACATAATCATTTTTTAGGTGATCGGTTGTTCAATTTTTATTGTTCAATTTGTTTATTCAATCCATAATTTTTTATAAATGATTTTAGTTTTTGCTTTTACAAAGGGCCTGCTAAGTGCTCAACTTCAGATTGAATTCTGAATGGCTTCAGTCAGGGGACAAGTCTGACTACTAAAATGTGTTCTTAAGAACTCAGAAAAATCAGCTGTCAGTCAATTCCACCCCAGTTCAATACTCCGTGGATCTGTAGCACCAAACATGATCGGCTAGACCTGACTGTCGTAAGTTAGTCAAGCATAATATAACGATTAACCCTGAGCCGAGGGGTTTTCAGATGTGCAGCTTTGTATTGTATTGTCTATGCGATTGGCATGTAACAGGGGAAGAAAAATACAATAATTGAGTCCATATACTCTGTCTTAAATATCTGCAAAAACGTGTACAAGATAGTACCCAGTCAGTATGTCGGCACCTCTTCCCACTTCCCTTATGTGTTGTAATGTACCTGACTGTTTTTCATTATTCATCATGCATGATCAAAGTCTTACCTGGTCTGATCAAGACATTTATTCTGTCTATGTGAACCATTATCTGTGTGATCAAATTTTGGGGAAAACACTGATCAAAATCAACTCTGCAACTCTGTATTGATCTACCTTTTATAATCAACGTTTTGCATAAATAGCCAATATGGGTCGCACCCATCGAAAGTTCAATCCTCCGCGGGGATGGAACTCCAAGAAATACAGTGAGACAGTGACGACATCAGTTACAGTAAAACGTAAGGAGCATTCATGTGTAGATAAACATAGAAAATTACCCCTGTATTATTTCAATGTAAAACGTATAAGTGCATTGAAAGTGTCTCTGTCCAAATCAGATCCACCAACGCTTAATATGGCTAGATATCGGATTATAAATTTTGGTATTTTGTCCACTGAAGTGGCAGAAATAACTTTGCATGCAGCTACATGCCCAGAAGCCATTGAAGTAGCCAACGGTGGACGAGGCCCTTATTAGACGAAGGCAGGCGATATGGCCTCGCATCATTTCTGTATGCACGCTGTTAGATGTGGGAAAAGGTTCACTTTCGTCTCTTCACCAAGAATAGATGAAAATATTAGCAGCAGAAGATTCGAGGTAAATGTGTGGCCAGTTTGAGGTCAGATGGCAACAGGCGGTGGGAGTTCTCACCTCAATGAATGCATGGGAACTATGGGTATACCTGGCCTGAAAATATCGTCTCCTACTGGCATTGAAGAAGACACACGTGTATGGTGGGAGAAGGTCCTACAGAAGGAAATGCTCGAAAATGGAAGGGAAGAGAGGAAGTTAGCTATTGAGAGGGGATATGCACGAGGACATTCCAGCGGTCACTGTGGTTATGGATGGTGGGTGGTCCAAACACACCCATCCCCACTGCTATAATGCATTAGGTGAAGTGGCTGTGGTCATCGGAGGAGCTGCTTCATATCGGTTTCCGATGTAAGTACTGTGCTGTGTGTGTCAAAGCAGACACGAGAAGAGAAATGGCTCCAGAGCACGAATGCTTTCAAAACTGGAAAGATTCAACGCAGAGTATGGAGGCGGATATCATCCTAGAGGCATTTCAGATGTGCGAAGAACGGCATGGTATCCGCTACTCGAAGCTGGGTGGTGATGGTAATTATATGCAACTCTTTTCAGCAAAGGTCCTTACTGGTGCCGTGACTTACAGAAACTAGAATGTGCCAATCATTCCTGCAAATGTTTAAGGGGCGATTTGAAAAAGCTGGTTGCTGAAAACCTCAGCTTCAAAGGAGAGCATGCACTATCTAAAAAGAAGCGTGTGCACATGGTCAGTTATATCAGATATGCCATTACGCAGAGAAGTCGAGGAAAAAATTCTGAGTCTGTAAGTAAATTATCAACGGACATCCACAACACACTATTTGGTGAACGGTGAACATACACACTGTGCTGCGGATATTTGCAGGGGAAAGATTGAGAAAGTTGGGGGTGGGAAAGGTGATCATAAGAAAAGTGGAACACGTGTGACCGATGGAAATCCATGCGAAGGGAAGAATTCTGTACCTTGTGAGGCCCACGAGAAGGAGGAAGAGGAGGGGGAGAAGGGGAGGCGGAGGATGCATGTGATATAAGGGAGCTTCTTGAAATTTGGAAAAGAGTTTCCTATGCCGGTTATCCAAATGGGATACACCATGCACAATTTGGTGTTCTGATCTGGATGGATTCGAGTTCCGGTTGGAATGGATATAGGCCATTCCCCTCATGATGATGCATGCTATGGCATAAGCCATCCTTTGTCTGCCGAGATCCAAACTGTATGGCATGAAGTTCCTAGGAGTTCCAACACGGCGCACCATGTCACTCTGTTTGGAATTCCTTATGCCAGTTCCTAGTATGCCCCAATTTCAAGAAGCTTTCTAACTGAGAACCAGGTGAAGCACTGGGAGGAAGGGAGTTCTCCAGCAGAACAAGGGGCAGCTCGTGAAGAGAAGGGTGATAAATCGACGTTAGCACCCCCAAAGATTGTCGCTGAACTGTCACGTCTGCTGGATAAAATCTCTAGTAAATCTTACTCTTTGCTATCCAACTCTAAGACAAATCTTTGTGATTCCTGGTGTTGATCCGTACCAAGTTTGATGGAGGTAAACAAATCTTCAGGTGTCAGAAGAGCTCCTGGTATGGCAGATGCTATGGGGCTGGGTTGAGATCCATTCTTGGACCCACGTGGTCACTAAAGGTGTGGAAGTATGTTTCCGGTAAACCTCCTGATGAGCCTTTTGACAAGATATTCCAGAAGAAATCTCGTATGCTCACCACATCATATACTTGTAAAGTGAAAGATGTCAGAAGACGTGCCAGAAAGCGGAAAGAGCAAGGAACATAGGTGAGTCAACGAAAACACCATTTTACGTCCTCTAACTTCAAAAACATTGTCAAGCGAAGAGCCAAAACATCTTCAGTGCCACTGGTGAGTTGACTGTTGTATTCAACTTTCCGCGGAAGTACACACACTATGGTTAAGCTCAGGAAGAATCCACCATTGCAGATAACAAGAGTTTCAATGCTGACAATGGCTGCTCAGTTAGTGTAGACGTCTCCGGCCTCATCATTCATCCCCAACATTCTTTCTTGGCCTGTAGTCCAAATAGTGTGATTACCGAAGTGATCTCTGGATCAGTTGGAATACTTGAAGTGAAAAATGTTCTCGGCAAAAATCGTACACTGTCTGAGGCTGTGGACCAAGTCAAGTCATTTTACTATGAAGAAGTCTAGTGTCTATTATATGCATTGTCAGGGACAGTTAGCAGTCGCAGATAAACCATGAGTTGACTTTGTTGTCTGTGCTGAAAATCCACCTGATCTTCATGTAGAAGGGATCTATAAAGACAATCGCCTATGGGATATTGTTATGCTGCCAAAACTTTCTTTTTTGAGACCTTACTCTCAGAGTTGGTTGTACCACGCAGTGGAAAACAACCTGGAATTCGTGAAGTGCAACCAGGACTGGTATATCAACACGCGAAAAAGTGCACCATTGATACTAATATTGGTAACGGCCATCTCATCATATCACAGATGGAACATGTGCTCTCAAGGCGGTCCATCCTCCTCCCCATCATAAATCATGTCCTCACATTACCAATCATTGTTTGGCAGTTTCATGCTGTTATTATTCTTAATTAACATATAACTAATTAATTAGTTACATTATACACGCACTTGTAATGGATACATGTTCATACTACACACACATACAGTTGGACTATGATTAACACACATCCGAGTGATGGTTAATCACTTTCATTATATGTTTAACTCATCTTAATGTATTTTCTTGTCTCATATGTTGATTTTGTATAGTTTCCTCAAGACTTCAAGTCACGTCCTTCACTCATTCACATGTCTGTAACTTCTCATCATCAAATCAGAATCATCAACCTAGGTTACATGTACATGTTCTCCAGAGCTTACATATACTCCCTTACCAAAATAAAATGTATGGACAATGTATGGGAAACGTATGGAAAATGCATAGGTATGGGAATGTATGGTAAAAGCAATTTTCCGCACATACCCCATACATCAACTTGAAAAAATTTGAAAAGGGGACTGTTAAACTAAAAATATATGGAAAATGTATGAAAACTAAAAATACCTCGACGTTTGGCAACTATGAACATGTATGGGAAATGTATGGAACCAATTTTGTTGTAAAGTTATATGTATTGGCAGTGCATGGGAAATCTCTTCACGCCACTATTTCGAGGCACAGTCCATACAATTCCCATACATTGTTCCCCAGCATGTATGGAAGATGTATGGGATAGTTCACCTAGAAAAAGATCATGCATGAGCACTGTATAGAGAATTGTTTCTCCTGGAAAAATGGAACATTACATACATGTCTGGCAGATGTATGGTTTAGTCCATAGCTTGAAAGATAATGCATGGGTGGTGTATGGAAAATTGCCTCTTCCATACATCCCCTTACAAGATGTATGGTAGTATCCGTACATGCATGGCATATGTATGAGCATGTCTCTTCATAAAAATGATCAAGTATGGGTAATGTATGGATAATTGCTTTTCCCATACATGCCCATACAAGATATACCCAGGTAATTCCCATGCATGGCTTCCCTGCACGTGCGAGAGATTCCATACGTGTCTGGCAAATGTATGGGACAATGTCCATTTAAAAGATTGTACATGGGTAATGTATGGAAACGTGTTTCCCCATGCATATACACAGGCAAACTTTCACCAACCAGTACCGTTCAGTTCTGTACCAATTGGTACCGTTCAGTTTCCTGTTGGTACCCTCTAGGTAACTTGTTGGTACTGCACGGATATTTTAGGCTTGGTACCGTTAGGTCCTGACTGAACAGTACCGTGCAGTTACCAATCAGTCACCACACGGTAGTATATGCCAGGTTCTTTCCAGTTACCTACCAGTAACTGATTGGTAACCGATTGGTAGCCACCATCATCCTAACTTTACAGTACCGTGCAGTTCTGACTTGTAGGGTACTGGTCAGTTACTGATTGGTAACCACTGGGTTATACCGTACAGGAAATGTGAGGTTACTGCTTGGTGACAGCTTGGTACTGTTCAGCTACCGATTGGTATCACGGGTTGGTTCCACAAAGTGGCAACTGATTGGTGACCACTTGGTACCTTCGTGTAACTGATTGGTAGAACAGATGTTTTATTGGAAAGGTACCAATTGGTAGCCAATCATTGGTGACCACTTGGTACCATTCAGTAACTGGTTGGTACCACACTTTATTCGACAAAAGTACCCATTGGTAACTGATTGGTGACCACTTGGTACCAATCAGTAACCGGTTGGTACCCATTGGTAACTGATTGGTGACCAATTGGTACCAATCAGTAACTGGTTGGTACCACACACGTACCAATTGGTAACTGATTGGTGACCACTTGGTACCAATCAGTAACAGGTACCGCAGCTGTTCTTCCACAAAACACTAAATGATAGGGAAGATATATTTCATTTATGGTGTATCAATTTTTATTTAAATACGACCAAGATACTTGCATGTGGATGGTTATTCAATAAAAAAGAAAACAAACGTTACCTTTTTCGCAGACAATTCACACCACATTTTTGTCATATGCCATAGATAAGCATGTTGTATATTTTTTCTATTCACTTCCTATAATCTCTGGGAACATGGCAATCACACACAATATGTGTTTTAAGCACAATTTATTTTTCAGCAATTTTCAAACATTATCAAGTTGAGAAATTCAACATTCTCAAGGAATAAAAATTGAAAGGCATATTTATTACACAATTGTCGAGTCTTGTTTTTTCTAATGATCCTCTCATACGATAGCATGAAGATAGAATTCACGGTAAGTTACCATGCATGATCTAAAGAACAAACATTTCTTTTCATATAAATCATTTTGATTATTCCTTACATACTATCTCGTAAAAAATAATTGTAGATCTTCAACTGAAATAACTTTCAAACAAAATATCAAAGATTTGCTGATATTGCTGGAATTGGTAAATTCAATTTATTCACTGGGCTGGAAATAAGGCGTGGTTATGGGAACCTATTTACAGGTTACTGTGAAATTTGAGGTGTCTGGTTATTGGGCAAAAGGCGGTTATGTCCCCTTCTCTCTAGACAAACCACTAGAGGGCGTTGGGTGTAAAGCAGACGACATGTGCAGCAAAGGAAGTTCTGGCAACATTTCGTTGCACAGCAGTGAAAAAGAAGTATTAATTTCTTCCATTATGTCAGAAATTGGAGTAGAGGAGGTCTTTCAGATCATTTAGGACGAGTGGGACTTCGTGTTGAACTTTTTATACATTCCGGATGACTACAGTCTACACACTGACTGAATCAACTCGGTGAACAGGTCACAGCAGCAACAACAACAACAACACCATGCTGACAAATAGCAGAAACTTGCAGCTTGTACTCGGACTCAAAAGTTGCAGATTGTAAGATTCAACAGTCATCAGTTGAATTTTATGCAACCCCAGGTTGGGCCACACAGTCTTTCTCTGAGAAGCAATGCCAAAAATACCAGGTAACTCAATGATCTCAATTTTTGCTTTGATTTTGTCAAAATCAACAAATCCAGTTGTCAGCTTTTTTTCTTCGACAATTTAAATACTGGTATCATTCTTATACGTAAAACATTTTGCTCAAACTTTATGCGAATTTGTTTGATTCCCTTAAATTATTTTTCGCATAAATTTGAAATCACAATTTTGCAGGGTTGAATAAATCTTTATGGTAATGAAAAAGTGAAATGTTATATCTTGAACAACTCTCTAATGAGACTCAGAGTGGAGAACAATACATCTGCTGACAGCTGCCAACGACTATGCAGCTACGGGTGTCTGACCTATTATCGTGTGTTTTTGAAGGTTTATTTGAAATATATAAAAAGTACTTCTTGAAATGATATGAAAACTGACACGATGATTGCTGAGCTCATCGGCTATCTTCTGTTATGAATTAAGTCCATGACGTCACTCTCTTCTGCACGTGCGAGAGCTATTTTTAAATCGACTTTTCAGCTCAGTTCCCAGCGTGGACAGTACCAGTTATCGAACACCCATCGTGAACAAGAATTTGACGTTGAAGTACAATGTATTTTCAAGTTTTGTGCATGACAATCGTTAGTTGGAGTTCTGTCGTTTAAGATGATATGATCATTGTTCAATTTCTATACGTATTTTCTTAGAGCAAGATCCAGAAGACAGGGTGGTAGATCATCGAATTTCGCACCCCGCCACAACATGAGAAATTCCGAATTTTGATCAAAGCAAAAGTGTTAGATTTCAATTTTTCGACTTTCGTGGCTACCTATAATTCTATATTTTGCATAACAATTAGAAATGATCTCCCCTTTGTTCTGACATATTATTGCCTTGTCATCACGAGCACAACGCTAGCTAAGATTCATAGCGTCTCCCTTCCCTCACCGCTATGCCGACGACAAATACATTTCCCTAGTGGTAACTCGAACATCTCCATGGCATACTTATTATTACCTTTGCGCCCTATTGGACCTTCAACTTGAGAAAATGAGCCGCCATGAATAAAAATACAGAAATGGCAGACTAAATGGCCATTCGTCGGTCAAAAATTAATTACAGACGTTAAAATTATTCCTATGGAGCCTCCATATCACCTGAAATCGAGGGTCAAGAAGATGGGCATTTGGGGGATGGGTATACAGGGGATGATGATCACAACACCGATTAAGGTATTTTTATTCATGGCGGCCCTTTTTCTCAAGTAATGAAGGTCCAATAGGGCGCAAATGTAATAATAAGTGCGCAATGGAGATGTTCGAATTACCACCAGGGAAATGTATTTGTTGTCGGCATAGTGGTGAAGGAAGGGAGACGCTATGAATCTCGAGCGCACAACACGTGCGCTCGAGATGCATGTCCGATAACTGACCTGTCCGATAACTGTTCTGACACCCGTAGGGTAAAGATTCAATGGCTGTATGTACACCGGTTTTCCGTAATTCAATTGATCTCTGTACATCAAATATTTCCGAAACTTCGATGTTTTGTGAACTATGCATCGTCCGATAATATCAGAAAATCGCACCAGGATTTTATTTTATTTTTGTTTTTCATTATTTATGGCAATTTATCTGTATTTCCTAAATTAATGTTAATCATATTGAAGCCATACCCCAGGCATGGACGGGAACAGCCAGCTGTGAGGCTGGGTTGCCCCGAGGCTATACTGTACGATTTTGGAGGCTAAAATAACACCGAAGCAAAATTTATTCACCAAAAATGATCTTCATATTAGAGAGAGAATCAAGATAATACTCAATGAATATTCAAATAATTGCAGGTTTTATTCAAGGAAGAAAGGTTCATGTGAAAAAGAAAATTATATATCACTAAAAAATTTGTATGAAACCCTTTCAAAGGAAATGACCAATTTCATATTACATTTTTATTCCATCCAGGTAAAATACAGTATGACATGGGGAATATGGAGGGTAGGCCTACTCTGCAGTCTTCAGAAAAATGTCCAGGAATAGGTATGTGGGTAATAGATACCGGTACCGCATATGATAATGTATTTTGACAAGTTATAAACAATCTGTCACTCATGTTCTTACACCCCCCCCCCCTGTCTTTTTAAGGGGAAGGGAATGTTCGCATGCAGTCCCTGTCAGTATGGCAGAACTTATCCAGACAATATCTTGGCTACTATTAATCGACTTTTAGAGTGAGTGAGTGAATATGATTTAACGTCGCTTTCAACTATATTTCAGTCATATCACGACGTTGGGTCCTATTCCTTTTCAGACCCGGCAACCACACGGGTGGGCTTGGGATCCTATTCCTTTTCACATCCGGGAACCCCACGGGTGCTCGACTTATTGAGACATTCTTTCATTAGAAGATTCTTAGTTCCTTGCAGAGATATGCATTGTCACATATTTTACCCGTTAAAATATTTTGCTGAATTATGCCTGTGTATCGTAAACGTCAAGATCAGGCCCGTAGCCAGGGGGGTTATTTTGGGTTCGGGAAAACCCCCCTTTCGGAAATATTATATATTTTTCTCATATAAATGCCCTTTTCAAACTATTTGCCCTTTTTCCCATACAGCGAACCCCCTGATGTGCCCTTTTGGAGTGAAGGCGAACCACCCCTCAGTAAATCCTGGCTACGGCCCTGAAGATAAGCTTATCTGGTCCATTATATCAGTAACTTTTTTACACGGAAGAGATGCTTTAGGGTCACCTAGCTGGCAGATGTGACTGTTTTTCTTACTCTTAATTCATTGTCCACAGAGTTGTGGCCCTTTATCAATGACATCAATACACTTTTGTACATTGTCACTATCTCTGCCACAAACTCGCACATTCATTGGCTAAGTACTTGCTTTGAGACAACCATGTAGGACAAAATTGTGACAAACGGGTTCGAAATAATCACAAACAGGTTCGAAATATTTTTGTGATCGGTGCAGTGTTGCCATTGTGCCACGAGCACTGATGAATTCGCAGTTGTTGACGTTACGCTGCATCAAGCTAGTTTGAAATAAACGCAAACCATTGAGCATAGTTTCTCTCAATTTTTGGAAGTGGTTGATGTGAATATGGTCTTCCCTGTGATATGGACAGTCACACTTTACTAGTAAAATTATTGAAGAATAAATATCATGGGTGCCAAAACCCTTATCTTGGTTTGAGGGATCTTCCATTGTTATTTACTCAAATGCTAGTTCTCTCAGTTGATTAGTCAACTGGACCAATTGACAATCAGGAAGGAACAATTACAGAATCTTTAATATTTGATAGTTTGTATTGTGCAAGTCCCCCATTTGGTCCAAATGTCCAAATGTTTAGGGATATATTTTGGTGGGAGCAAAAGAAGGAAAATCAGGTTCCCATTTGCAAAAGGCGTATCCTATTACAAATGGTACCACCATCTACCGTTTTCATTTTTCATCTATAATGACAGACCCACATTTTTGTGTTTAATTTATTGTTTGTAGAAGCTAATAATCCAAACTGTATACAATTATCACCCCAGAATGGATTGAAAGGATGATGAAACACCAAGCAAAATTCATTTATGTGAATTTGGAGAACGTCGTTCTGTCAAATCCATTTTGAATGCTTCATGATGTTCACATGACATTAGCAATATTATACAAATGACGTTAGCAACATTTTTCCCAGTGCTCAAAATTATGTTTAGGCAATATTAGGCAAGATCACAAGTTGGTAATTTTCGTGTTATCTACCTTGACAGAGCTGATGTTAGACACCATTTTTTTTCTCATCTCTCATTATTCCCATTTGCTCAAATTTTTTTACTAGCTTGATGAGTCAGTAGTGAACAGCTAATGAAAAGTACATTATAAAGGTTTAACAGCTATTCATTTTGTTTTTCTTTGATTATCTTGATTTTGGAATGTTGCTAATGTCAATTTTTTCTATGACAGATTTTGGTACCTTTTATAATAGAATATGCCAAACTTGAAAAATGGTACTAAAATATAATCTGAACAATGTCTAATACCAACCAAGGAGATGCTGATCCATCCTTACAAATATATCTCTGGATGTTTTATTTACTAACCATGTTGTTCATGTGCTAATAAACTGCTCCTATTTTTTCTTGTGTTACCTCAAACTTCCATTTATCTTTCAGCTTGCAGTACCAGGCGATATGACTAAATACAGAGCCAGAGCAAGACATGTTGAAAATTCAGACCCTCTCCTGTTCATACCACAACATGACAAATGAGGATGCATCCTAGCTGCTGAGGGAAAATTCATCAGAAACCACTGATACATGCATATTCTTGTGAAAACTGAGCACTATCAACATCTCTCCATGATGACAATTACTACTGTCAATCAGGTTACCAACAGGTTACCTCCTCCAGAAAACCAACATGGCAGTTTAGTGCAACAACATAACCTGTTCAGAATACTACTTAAAAAATTTAAAGTGTGTGTATTTCAGTCCAGTATACCTTTTAACCACAACATACTGATTGAACATGATCAGTTGATGATTGGACATTTAACACGATCGACAAATTAATGACCAAGGACCAAATACTAGTCTAGCAGTAGTGACTCAGCAGGGAATGTGATAAAGTGGTATAAATAGAACATTGACCAATGACTTACTTTAGTGTTTTTTAATATTTCCTAATTCTTTAAATGTTGAATCTTAGAGCTTGTAAATTTATCAACCCAAATTTTGCACGCAAGCAGATATGCCCAGTAAGGTAACGTGGGGTAACTTTGACAGTGGGACAACTTTGACACCTTTTTGTTTTAGTTATATTAGCATACTGTTACAGCTCATAGACAGTTATCTCATATTTATATATAAGATGCTGTTATCTGCTGAGGCAGCAGGGCGTAGATGGCCAGCCATGTGACACTCTTCATAAGATGGCCACTTAACATGTTGTAGTTGGCACTGGTGTAACTGTTAAAAGTTTGACACAAAAACTTCTACATGTATGGTGAAGATCTGCAATGTTTTGAGTTTATAGTAAAAATATACTATTTTAGAAGTAGTAATCATTGATGTAGTAGCTTCATCCAATTCTTTCTTGTTGCCACTATTTTCAGTAAATTTGTGTATTTGGGGTAACTTTGACACCACGTTCACCACTGATT
The DNA here is from genome assembly GCA_036873755.1 of Hanleya hanleyi. Taxonomy (NCBI): domain Eukaryota; kingdom Metazoa; phylum Mollusca; class Polyplacophora; order Lepidopleurida; family Hanleyidae; genus Hanleya; species Hanleya hanleyi. Next base: position 91,450 of record JAVTVY010045371.1, read on the forward strand.
CCCATGATGATGTCAAAGTCACCCCGCTCAACATGTCAAAAGTTACCCCAGCTGGTTTGCTATGACTTTGATGATGCATGTCAATGTTACCCCAGGGCATTCACCATGGGGTAACATTGACACATGTTCTTCTTAAAATTTACATGCAATAAATATCTGTGGTTATCACACTTAATCAGAACAGGTCCAAATATATCCAGTGTGGATTCTTAATGGTACCCAGTGTTGACATAGTGGGTTCTGGTCTCCAAATCAGCTTGGTGATAAAGTTGTGTCAAAGTTACCACGTTTTACCTTATACTCAATTGTGAGGACACTTATTCCTGCCTGCTTCACATGCTTGCTAGTGTATTTCAAATTACAGACTCGTTTCATGATCATAAATATTACATCCAATTTACGGAAATTCTTCAGTTGTAAGATTGATCCGGGTTCATGTTGGTTTACAGAAAGATGTAATATACATAAAATAAAGACTTGAAGTACGCAAAGCTTACCTCGTGTAACTTGTTATGAGACAGTCGTGCAGATCAGATCAAGATCTGAATTCAGGAAATCTTTTACTGTGTATGACAGCTAAGAAGATTTATTTATCCTTTATTTATCTTCTTGGACTGATGGGTATCTCTGATATTTGTGATCCCACATAGCATACCGAATAATACAGATCTTAGTAAATTAATATCTTATCACAGCTCTCCTGTAGAGACATATGGGGGGGGGGCTAATGTCACACTCAAGGTTATTTCACTCATATGGTGACAGCCAGTTTTAATGGTGGAGAAAGCCGGAATTCTCTGAGAGGTGAGCAAGTAACTGGCAAACTTTTAAACATGCACCAGCAGGGCTCCAACTCATGCTGGTTCAGCAGTTTGGCTAGCGATCACCAGTGAACCGCCTTGGACCACTCCGAGGGTGCCACTCACTAGACATATACATAGACTTATCCTAGACATCAATAATGTATTCTGAAAATGTATAAAAAATATCTTGACAATACATTTTTTATCAATTCCCCAAATATCCCAAAAATTATTTTTTCCTCCAAAAATAGATTAATAATGATTTTTCAAAGCATATTATTTATATATAAATAAATGCATAAGAAATTATTTTTGAAAGCAGCCTTGTACATATCTTCCTGGTAACTGGTTGGTAACAGGTTGGTACTGGTCAGTTACAGCTCAGTACTGAGTGGTCACAGTTCAGTGGTGGATATGCACATATCTTCCTGGTAACTGGTTGGTAACAGGTTGGTACTGATCAGTTACAGCTCAGTACTGAGTGGTTAGAGTTAAGTAGTGGATGTGTGACTGGTTGGTACTGTTCTGTTTACAGGTTGGTACCACTCAGTTACAGCCCAGTACTGAGTGGTTACAGTTCAGTACTGGGTGGATAATTGCCATCTGTAACTGATTGGTACTGATCAGTAGCAGCTTGGTACTGTTCTGTTACAGGTTGGTACTGGTCAGCTACAGCTCGGTACTGAGTGGTTACAGTTCAGTAGTGGATGTGTAACTGTTTGGTACTGTTCTGTCACAGGTTGGTACTACTCTGTTACAGCTCAATACTGAATGGCTACAGTTCAGTAGTGGATGTGTACATATCTTCCTGGTAACAGGTTGGTACTGGTCAGTTACAGCTCAGTACTGAGTGGTTACAGCTCAGTAGTGGATGTGTAACTGGTTGGTACTGTTCTGTCACAGGTTGGTACCACTCAGTTACAGCTCAGTACTGAATGGCTACAGTTCAGTAGTGGATGTGTACATATCTTACTGGTAACTGGTTGGTAACAGGTTGATACTGTTCTGTTACAGGTTGGTACTGTTCCATTACAGCTCAGTACCGAGTGGTTACAGTTCAGTAGTGGATGTGTACATATCACCATGGTAACTAGTTGGTAACAGGTTGGTACTGTTCTGTTGCAGCTTGGTACAGTTCAGTAATACCAATGGATACCACTCCGTCTCAGTAACTGGTTGGTTCCGATCAGTAAGTTAACTGACCTGTCACAGGTCAGTTGTCAACAGGTAGGTAGTGAGTGGGGGCCCTTTTTTGCAGTACCAATCAGTTGAAAACTGACCTGTAACAGGTCAGTTACTGAGTGGTACCAACCTGTCAAAAATTACCTGTGTAAGACATCGAACCCATATCAAACCCCTATTTAGCCTTAAAAATATGCTAAAATGCAGAAAATCAAATGTAAAAATTAGTACGTAATTGACTGGATGGATGAAACCAAGCTGGAAGGCTATACCAGAATCACGTACAATTCCGGTTTGTAAGTCGTGTATATTTACACTTGTGACTTTACTGCATGGTATCTTACTGTCAAGTATATGGAACCCTTATAGTGGAAGAAAATATAAAGGTTATACGAGCAATAGCAGTTTATGGGGGAGGGAGGGGAGGCGGTGGCATTGACTTTTAGAAGTAATACAATTTCCATTCATAAAGGACAAGGTAGCTACCATTAAATAATTAACATTGCCCAGTGTTTTCATTGCTTTGACCGTACTTTCACGAAGATATATCAAACTGTGTGGAACCTGAAAGAATGTTAGGGTTGGTAACTGATGGGTACCACTTGGTCACAATTTGGTACCCACCAAGTTACTGATTGGCGACTGCATAGTACCTGGAGGAATATTAGGGTTGGTAACTGATGGGTACCACTTGGTCACAGGTTGGTACCCACCAAGTTACTGATTGGTGACTGCACGGTACCTGGAGGAATATTAGGGTTGGTAACTGATGGGTACCACTTGGTCACAGGTTGGTACCCACCAAGTTACTGATTGGTGACTGCATGGTACCTGGAGGAATATTAGGGTTGGTAACTGATGGGTAGCACTTGGTCACAAGTTGGTACCCACCAAGTTACTGATTGGTGACTGCACGGTACCTGGAGGAATATTAGGGTTGGTAACTGATGGGTACCACTTGGTCACAAGTTGGTACCCACCAAGTTACTGATTGGTGACTGCACGGTATCTGGAGGAATATTAGGGTTGGTAACTGATGGGTACCACTTGGTCACAAGTTGGTACCCACCAAGTTACTGATTGGTGACTGAACGGTACCTGAAGGAATATTAGGGTTGGTACCTAGTGGGTACCACTTGGTAACAAGTTGGTACCCACCAAGTTACTGATTGGTGACTGCACGGTACCTGGAGGATTATTAGGGTTGGTAACTGATGGGTACCACTTGGTCACAAGTTGGTACCCACCAAGTTACTGATTGGTGACTGCACGGTACCTGGAGGAATATTAGGGTTGGTAACTGATAGGTACCACTTGGTCACAGGTTGGTACCCACCAAGTTACTGATTGGTGACTGCACGGTACCTGGAGGAATATTAGGGTTGGTAACTGATGGGTACCACTTGGTCACAGGTTGGTACCCACCAAGTTATTGATTGGTGACTGCACGGTACCTGGAGGAATATTAGGGTTGGTAACTGATGGGTACCACTTGGTCACAGGTTGGTACCCATCAAGTTACTGATTGGTGACTGCACGGTACCTGGAGGATATTAGGGTTGGTAACTGATGGGTACCACTTGGTCACAAGTTGGTACCCACAAAGTTACTGATTGGTGACTGCACGGTACCTGGAGGAATATTAGGGTTGGTAACTGATGGGTACCACTTGGTCACAGGTTGGTACCCACCAAGTTACTGATTGGTGACTGCACGGTACCTGGAGGAATATTAGGGTTGGTAACTGATGGGTACCACTTGGTCACAAGTCCAAGTTACTGATTGGTGACTGCACGGTACCTGGAGGAATATTAGGGTTGGTAACTGATGGGTACCACTTGGTCACAGGTTGGTACCCACCAAGTTATTGATTGGTGACTGCACGGTACCTGGAGGAATATTAGGGTTGGTAACTGATGGGTACCACTTGGTCACAGGTTGGTACCCACCAAGTTACTGATTGGTGACTGCACAGTACCTGGCGGAATATTAGGGTTGGTAACTGATGGGTACCACTTGGTCACAAGTTGGTACCCACCAAGTTACTGATTGGTGACTGCACGGTACCTGGAGGAATATTAGGGTTGGTAACTGATTGGTAACAGGTTGGTACTGATCAGTTACAGCTCCGTACTGAGGGTTAGAGTTAAGTAGTGGATGTGTGACTGGTTGGTACTGTTCTGTTACAGGTCACAGGTTGGTACCCATCAAGTTATTGATTGGTGACTGCACGGTACCTGGAGGAATATTAGGGTTGGTAACTGATGGGTACCACTTGGTCACAGGTTGGTACCCACCAAGTTACTGATTGGTGACTGCACGGTACCTGGAGGAATATTAAGGTTGGTAACTGATGGGTATCACTTGGTCACAGGTTGGTACCCACCAAGTTACTGATTGGTGACTGCACGATACCTGGAGGAATATTAGGGTGGTAACTGATGGGTTACTGATTGGTGACTGCACGGTACCTGAATGAATAGTAGGGTTGGTAACAGGTTGGTACCAACCAAGTTGGTAACCAATTGGTAACTGACCAGTACCACTCAGTAACTGATTGGCTACTGATTGGTGGGGAACTGAACGGTACCGCAAGGGGACCTTTCCTACCAGTACCAATCAGTTGCCCACCAATCAGTAGCCAATCAGTTACTGAGTGGTACTGGTTGGTGACGGCTTGCCTGTGTATCCATACATGTGCAGCATATGCATGGGTATATCCATATATCAAAAGGTCATGTATGGGTAATGCATGGAAAGTATCTTTCCCCATACATGCCCATACAAGATGTATGGCAGCATCGATACATGTATGGCAAATGTATGAACCAGTCTGTATATCAAAGATCATATATGGCTAACGCATGGAAAATATTAGCTGTGCCTTCATCATTTAATACTCAAGTCATTTTTGCACGGTTCAAATTGGTATTCACATTGGTGCAAGTAATTTACATATTTCTACTTTTGAAAGCTATGAATTTGTGATTCTCTGAGCATTTCCATGCATTATTATGTTGAATGGAGAACATTGATTTCCTCTATCGTATGTAGGGGTCATCCCAAAATGTCACAAGTACATGTAACATTGTATCAGTTAGATATCACACAGTAATGAAACTGTGGCTCTGTATGGGTAAGCTTATTTCAGGATATTCTTTCTGGACCTAATACATACATGTAACTGTTTTGAAACATTCCACTATTATAAGACTGACACCAATATGTCCAATTTTACATAACCATGAGAAGGCTGATTACTCAATTATTTCTTTTAACAGAATGGATATCTGTATGTTAGTGTACAGTCCCAGTCCGAGCGAGGGCCATCTACGAGTGGCATCCACTCAGCAAGTAGGCCTGAAGTTGAAACGCTAGGACACCCAGCTGGTATCCCAGATATAACTTTATCACGGAAACCGCAGATCAAATTCATTGAACCAAAAATTCGCCACAGATGGATTGATGCTGAGACCAATTAATCGTATTAAATATAGATTACAAAATTATATCAGCTTGTATAGCTAAAAGAATACGGGAAGTTTTATTATCAATAATTGACGAAACACAAAAGGAGTTCATGAAGGGAAGGTACACCGGGGAATAACTAGACTTTTATTTGATCTTATAAACCATACTGAGGAAAACAGTATTCCAGGTCTACTCTTCTTGATCGATTTTGAAAAGGCCTTTGACTCTATATCTTGGGACTATAGAAAGATGCCTTTTATCTTTTAATTTCGGGAATAATATAATACGGTGGATCAAGACATTCCAAAATGGTAGCAAAAGCTGTGTTGTAAATAATGGGTATATCTCTGAATTTTTCAATTTACAAAGGGGTTGTCGACAGGGGGACCCGATATCTCCATATATTTTTATCCTTGTTGCGGAGAAACTTGCTATCGCCGTTAAACAGAACAAAAACATCAAAGGTATAACAATAGAAAACACAGAAATACAAAATTCAGCAATATGCTGATGATACTACTATGATTCTCGACAGCTCGAGAGAATCTCTTGAAGCAGCCACGGGTATCTTGAATACGTTTTCTTCTTCATCTGGATTATATCTCAATGTAGATAAGTCAATCGCAGTGTGGATAGGCCAGAAAAAGGTAGTACTGTCAAACTATGTCCTCATTACAAGATAAACTGAGATCCAGGAGGATTCAAGCTACTTGGTATATGGTTTCACCCGACATAAATGATACATTTGAAACAAATTATAACGATAAAATGACCTCTATTAAGAAAATTTTAGGTAGCTGGTTCAGAAGAAATCTGACCCCTATAGGCAAAATTACAGTTATTAAAACACATGTTCTTCATCTTTTAGTACACCTATTTCAGTCTTAAACCCTGATACAACTTTTATATCAAATTTAGAAAAAAAACCTTTTCCAATTTATGGAACATTAAGCAAGACAAAATAAAACGTACAAAGAGAGTACTAGAGGACGACGGCATTTTGGGGGCATTGGTTTGGTGAAAAACATATTGCGCCCTGCTGGTCACGAAGTTTGGTGCCTAGATTCTGCAAGCAAATACATGTATGCAGTGCAGAAAGAAATAAAAAAAAACCGTTCTGGAGTGACACACTCAGATCATGGGCAGAATGTGTGGAATATTGCGAAGCAATAGACCAAAACTACAATAATCTTCTGTTAGACCTTGTTCCTATATCAGAGTGAAGTGATATACGACGCTGGTTGGATGTGGGTGCATCCTATATCACTGATCTTTTGAATCTGGATGGTACACGTTTTTTTTAAAATTTAATTAACTCCAGACTAAGTTTGGAATCAAGCCTGTCTATTTCGTCCTTCATTGTGCTATGATTCAAAATATATCGAATAAAAAACGTACAAATATAAAAAAACGATACTTTTATTGAAAATATGACGAATCAACGAGAAGTATACAGACGATTAATGGATCAAACATACATTTACAGTGTACTTAAATCAAACCGCAACGAAATCAGAATAAATGGAAAGACGAACTAAATGCAAAAGAATATACAGCTGTATTTATAGTACCTCAATGGACACCACCCAACAATATTTCCAATACCAAAGCATTAACAGAATACTTGTAACCAATTCTCTTTTAAAAATATAGGGTAAAACTGATACCGATATGTGTACCTTCTGCAACCAAAAGAGAGTATCCTGCATTTGTTTGATGAATGTACTTATTCGAAAGCAATTTGGGGCAATCTTCATACATTGTCAAATGAACTAGAAATTCAAATGGAGGAGCCGACGGGATCTCAAGCAATCCTGGCTAATACACTGTTCTTAATGATCACCTGCTGTTACTCGGTAAACAATATAGATACATATGTAGATACTACAACCTGAAGCCTGCTTCCGATGGTTTAAGGGACACTGTGATCAGAATCAGAGGCATTGAGAGGAACATCTATATAAACAATAAGAATCTCTCTATCTTCATTCAGAAGTGGGGCCCCTTGGCGTAACCACCAAGCAGTAGTTAACCGGTTCGTATCTTATGAATAATTGACTTTATAAATCTGTTTATTTTTTATCGATTTGCTGGGAATTACAACACATATAAGGGAAGTGGGAAGAGGTTTTTTCTTCCCAAATGGGTTCATTTTTTTTATTGTGGATGCAGGGGCATGTGTTTGTGTCATCAAGAAAATGTGCTGGCTCTGGAACAGAGAACCCGTTCGAAAATGTATATTGCAAAATTCTAACCCCTCGACCATATGGCCGTGTAAGGATATGTAAAATCGCGGTCATGGTAAATAAATGCCCAGTGGCCTGTTCCAGGGCTTAAACTGAAAAAAAGATACAACGGTAATTACATCATGTTCAGTATATAGCGCAAACCACCAACATTTGTATTTCATATTTGAAGAAATAATGGTATACCACGTCCAATTAATGCATAGAACTAACTACTCCAATATACGGTTGCTGCGATGAATTTGATGCATCTTCTAGAAAATGGAAGCATATCTGTAAAAGTAGTCACTGCAACATGCATCAATAGTATTGCTCCACTGTCCACTGGTGTTCATGCACATGTAAGGATATATGTTTGTATGGGTGGATTTCAGATGTTTAAGGTACATGTTGCATGGGCACAGTTATCCTGGGACCTATAGTGCACCATTCATAATGCAAATATTTCCAAACAGGGTTAACTTCACTAATATAAGCCATATCACAACATACAGGTAGGTTCTGTGAAGGTTCTACTCCGTGACCGCGATGGATTTCGCAATGCAATGTACGAAGTGCAGTATGATGACGAAGATGAAGCTTATAAATTTGATCACCTCCGTGATGATTATGATGAAGGACCACTGAAAATTCTGTGAGTAGTTCTTTTGTGCATTTCGTTGCACATGAACAGTACCACGTACATTTTCCAATTCACTTCTTCTTCATATTCAATGATTTGCTGTTAAGAATGTTACAATAAATGAAACTGTTATGGTCATACCCATGTTGCCATTGTTTTCACCACTCCAAATGCTTTTTCTATCCACTGTATGAATTATACAGATACCGGTATTAAACATGTTTAGGACTACATGTTACCAAGTTATGTGCCCCAAACATCACTTCAATGAACATAAAAACTATTGCGAGGTCAAATTTATTCACACCTCCTCTCATGTACAAGACACCCATTGTATATGTATTACAGATAAAAAAAACTTACAGGATTAATTAACGCTGTGAAATAATCACATCAGGGAAAATAACTGTTTGTACAGGGGAGAGAACTGTGTGATATATATATATTGTTGTTGAGAAGGGGTTACTGCATTGACTGAAAGTATAGTCCTTGGCAGCCATTGCTGTGGAGTACTGGCCAGAAATACCCCAATTTGACCGGACTGTATATCTTCATGTGGACTGATTTCCACTGTGTTTCCTTCAATTGCAACATTAATGACCCTTCTTTGACATATTGTGAAGTAATTTCTGGAGAAATTCATAATTAAAGGTGAGTTATGGTGTACACAAAATTGTCCATTTTGAATCTTTAGATATACTTATAATTCAGACAACAATGTTTTCTTGTGGTAGGTGTGTCCATAATTATATATAGTTAACTCGGCTGAACTTTCAAATTAGTCAGCCATTTAATTTGTCTGTTATTGTAATTTTACCACCAGTGTGTCTAAAATGACTGCCATCTTGTCTGCTACCGGTCCATCCGTTAATCTAGTTCCGACGTCACCGTCACGTGTTAATTGAGACATCAGAGGAGTTATTTGTTTCATCCGATCTGTCATCACATCTCCCGAGCTAGCGTATCTAATTCCGCTTATTCCGGTACTAGGGACCGTCTGGATACTTCATACTCTACACATGAACAGCTACAATAAAAGCGCGGCTGAGATACTAAGGCTACGTTTGAGAATCCACCGTATTCTCGGGTCTGAATGTGCCTTCTCTATGGAGCAATATGGTTGCTTTTTATCAAATTATTCCCACCTCTTGCATATCGCTCCTCCGGCATCGTTTCCCACCACCCTTTTAATGTAGCGTTTAACTCGGGTCATTAACATGAATACATATATATGTATATCACGGCCTGTCTGTCTTTTGATATATTTGACTCACGGGGGCTACGGAAAGAATGAGGACCTACTAATGCTATCTAAGAGAATATCTCCAGCGATAGAACTTGAGCGATGTCGCACGTAGCACATCAGTAAATGCTGGTGTTGGTGGCCATTTCGGCCCCCCATCCCCCTAATTATTTTTCTTACCCCTCGAGTTAAGGGGCTGAAACTTGCCACACTATACCCTTGGGTCAAGCTCTACCGAAAAATTCAAAACAAATCCAAGATGGCCGCTTCGATGACGTCACTGACGTCATCTTCAAAATCGGCATTTTTTGGTTGAATTTTCGGTCAGATTCTTCATTTATGCAATTTCACCACAAAAACTGCGTCATAAATTGGCAATAGTTTTAGTTTTGCTAAAGAGAAGCGGGCAAAACAATTGCTCCGAAATATTTTGCGCAACTACACTTCAATCATGCCACGATGAATGTGGAAATCCAGAAAAGGAGTATTTATGCCCAGCACCATTGTTTATCAGGATGAATCGTTACAGGTTATAATTCCATCCATCGTGGCGATCATGTCAGGATTATGACATCCAATGTTCAGCCCTTGTTCATTAAGGAATTCCGCATCCATAATCCAAAAATGTATTACATATAACATAGGTTATATTTTCGTTGCATATTTCGTGTTATATGCTGACATATAACACCATTAGAAGCAAATTCTAAAAAAGGCAAGTATAGCATACATAAACATATTTCCTGCAGAAGAGAAGCGGTCAACAGGTTTCAATGATGCCGGTGTGATGGATAAGAATGTCGTGGTGATTAGTGTCTCTTTTCATATCCTTTTATATTGCATCTAAGGACGGACACTTGTCCTCAATGTGGAGAAAAATGTCATATCTGGGTTAGAAGATAGGAGTGGGACACTCTTCGACACCGGACATTCTTAGCTTCCACCTCGGCGGAACATCACGATATTCCAAAAATATCAAATCCGTATTCCTATCCATACGATTGTAAAGCCGTTATTTAGAGAATGATGCCTCTCAATCACGCTTTGATTGTGCCTGTTCATGTGAACACCATGATGATCTTGAAGTACATTGGTACATACGGTCCCTAGCTCCGCGATTAGCGGAATTACACACAAGAAAGTAATCGTAACGTTCATATTTTACTATCAGCAAGCGATATGTATCGCCAAATTCGAGAAACATTGATTGGCGGCGCTTGGTGGGATAGCCTTGCATATCGCTCCAATTTAGAAGATTCTGCAATAATGTTTTTGACGCAGATTAAAATCGTCACATTTCACAGAGGGTCTATCAAATGCTACTAGGCGTAATATGCATACGCCATATGCATGGCCACCTGGAATATTACTTTACAGAACGGAATTGTCGAAATTGTAGTCATCTCTTGTAAAACTGACAAAAGAGAAGGACCACTTCATTTTTGTGGAGAAAAAAATCTAAATATGATGTGCCGCTAGGGCTGTCTGTAGTTTTCCTCAAATCCAGTGTAGATGGATATATATTCTTCACGACATCATATAAATAGCGATTATCCACAGCGGGAAGATCTTGTATATAGAGTTTGGTGAATGAGAAGGAACTGGCTTGAAATTATCGTTTTTTGAAAGCGTATGCATATCGTCGTATTAAGGTCAGCCAAAAGGGATGCACCCATTGGAATTACAACACATATAAAGGAAGTGGGAAGAGGTGCCGAGATACTGACAGAGCCACATGACTTCACAGTATAGTCTTCCGGTTAACCTATTTTAAAGTGCATACCAAGAATCTAACGGTTCGTGATATGTGTTGTATATCAGATACGCTTTATTGTACCTGTTCATGTGGCAACTTGGGTGATATGACCACACGGCCCGTAGCACCGGCATAAATGGTATTAGATATAAGCTATGATGGAAATGCTCTGACAACTGGTATATTGGTAATTGGTGAGCTGTTTCGCTGTGACAACTCGTACACTGGAGATTGGTGAGCTGTACCTATATGGTGTTGCTATATTGTGTTGCCAAATTTCACATAGATATATATTCTTAACGAGAAATTCAAGCAAATCTATAAACGAAGAAACATCCCATGGAAGATATCCTTCGTATGTAGTAGAGAAAAAGAATGTTTTATGGATCTGATAAATTTCCTTGAACACTGATACTATTAATGAACTAAGACAGTTAATGAGGTCCTGATGAGGGATTCTAGTATAGAGATGGAGGATATATAGATATCGTAGATGGTATATGCCACCATCCACGTGCTTCAAAGAAACAACAAGAGGTAGATTTCATCCATTATTTCAAATAACTGTTAATCTTTCAACATTTAAGTGTGTCTATTAGGTTCAGCCTACCTTCTAACGCTGGTAATTCGTCATAAAAACGTACGAAACAGTGTCAAAGGAAATTTAAAATACACCTAAAAAGAAATATTTTCACAAAAAGAACCATGGAAAGAAATATTTTCCCAAAAAGGAAAATTCACACCACTTCAAAGGAGGGACGTCGTGAGAGGGAATTACCTCAAAGGAAATTGGATAATCGTAAAATTAGTGTTGATGGTTGATGAAGTGGCAATGGTTGAAATGATCATGGTTATATCATATGACGAATAATCACGAAAGCCTGGTATCTGGACGATGAAGTGACAATGACTGAACATGTCAGTGAATTGGGATTAGTTCACAGTCAAGATTTCATTCCTGAAATGCAATGGATGATCATTAAACGGTCATTTCAAAGTCGACAGCCTGAAATCGGTCATGTTGCCAACCGTGTTCGAATCACGATCGATCATGATTTTGTGGTTGCCGATTCGGATGTCTGACTTAGCTGGAAACTATGGTGAAATAGTCCATATATAAATACGCTGTGACAAAATAGAATTTAGTTAGCCATTTCTTACCGACATACCACACTTTGGACTGATGAGACTTTATAATGGTGAATATAAGTTTTCGGCATATCCACAAAAATGTAGACAAATCACCTAACAGAGGAATCTCTTTGGAGTTCAAGACTTATATATCTTATAAATATAGGTCTTTTGACTTACCTTGCTGCAAACGTGTAAGTCTGATAACGTATAGTTTTCTGTGGGTTGGCAATGATTCTTGCCGTGGTTGGAGTAAAATCAATGTTTTACCATACAAATTTTCAGTTCAGGTGACCGTATTTTCTGTGCCGGGAAATCCGTTCTCCTTTGGCAGAAATTACAAGCGTCTAGTCCGTCATTCATAATTCAGTCGTCGTCCATTAGAGAATATCCGCGTCCATAATCCAAAGACCTATTCCATATTCCATATAACAGTATTAGCACCAAATTCAAAAAGACAATCATAGTATACATAAACATAGGCTTGTTTCCTGCAAGAGAGAAGCGGTCAACAGTTTTCAATGATGCCGGCAAGACATCATGATGTTCCAAAAATATCAAATCCGTATCGCTGATCAGTATTCTTAATCCATAATATTCGTTGTAAGGTCGTCATCTAAAGAATGATGTATCTCAGTCACGCTTTGATTGTGGCTGTTCATATGAGTACCATGAGGATCTTGAAGTACATGGATTCATACGGCCCCTAGCCCCGGGTTAAGCGGAATTAGACACAAGTTACGAAACGTAGCGCCATAGATCTTGCACGCTACGTTCGTATTTTGCTATCAGCATGCGATATGTATCGCCAAATTTGAGAAACTTTGAGTGGAGGCGCTTGGTGGAATAGCCCTGTTTTATAAGTTTCTGCAACAATGTTTTGTGACGTTGATTAAAATCATCACATCTAACACAGGATCTAGCAAATGCTTCTAAGCGAGATATGTATACGCCATATGCAGGTCCCACTGGAATATTACTATCCAGAAAGGGATAGTTTACGATGTCGAAATTGTAATCATCTCTTTTGTCATAAAGTCGACGAGAGAGAATGCCCGCTTCATTTTTATAGAGATAGAGATCTAAATAAGATGTGCCTGTAGGGCTATCTGTAGTTCCTTCAAATCCAGTGAAGGTGGATATATACCCTTCACTGCGCCATTTATATAGCGATTATCCACAGCGAGAAGATCGTCTATATAGCGTTTGGTGAATGAGAAGGAACGGGCTTTGAATGGATCGGTTTTTGAAAGCGCCTGCATATAGTCATATTCATAAGAGAACAGATACAGGTCAGCCAACAGGCGTGCACAATTAGTATCCATTGAAATACCTATATGCTGCTGATATATTGTGTTGCCAAATTTCACATAGATATTTTTAATGAGAAATTCAAGCAACTCTATAAACAAAGAAACATCCCATGAATGATATCTCTTGTATGTAGTAGAGCTAAAGAATGCTTTATGGCTTCCGACATTAATATATCTACGATCAGTTTTCTTGAACACAGATACTATTAATGAACTTATACGGTCAATAAGGTCCTGATGAGGGATTGTAGTATAGAGAGTCGAGAAATCCCATGTGGATACATGTCTGTACGGTATGTGACCTTTAGCATCAAGTTCTTCCGTAAGACATTTTGAGTTTTTCAATATCCACATACATTCAACGCCAGAGTTCTTAGAAATAGTGGCGCAATACCTTTCCCAAAATGCTTTTACCCCCTGAAGGCCCCTGGTCAATAGGGTTGAAAGAAGCTTGGTGGTGCAGCTTCTAGAACCAGCTGTGAATCTAGCATTGTATGGTGATTTATGCATTTTGGGAGTCCAGTATATTTTTGGTATGTCGTTATGATTGGTTGGAAGACAAATCTCTTTCCCTGAGAAACTTTTTGTGATTGTTAAATAAATCTTCCAGATTAAATGCAGTTTGGGAGTAAGTAGACGTATTTGATGAAGATATGTCTACACTCAATTCTTTAACCAGCACCTGGTAATAGTAATATTTACATATGAATATTATATTATTCGAAGCTTTGTCTGCTGGGACTATGACGAATTTACTCTGGAGATTTGCTAGAACTTCTTGCGAATTGAGGTTTCTCAGTACTTGATTTACTTGGGGAAGAGTACTTCTGTCAATATGGCGGATTGTTTCAACGACCTTGCTCTTGGTGAGGTCCAGCCAATCAGCGAGTACTGTAGGTTCAACTTTTTCTCGCTTAGACCAATCAATAACGGACTTTTCTAATGCAGACAGGACTATCTTCTGGTCGGCCTTCATATTTATTCTTCTTGGCTCTCTATATTTAGGTCCTTTCATCAGGAGTAATTTCAGACCATTATCACTCACCACATCAAGGTCACCAGTCACAATATGTTTGCATGGTGTATAGATAAAGTTCGACAATTCACAATCACAACTATAGCTCCTGACGTGTATAAGTTCCAGTTAAACTCCTTGACAGCATTGGAGCATTTCCTCAGGAAAGCCGAAAGGAAATACGGTGTCACCAGAACGGAACTTCTTGCTGTATTAACCTTTGTCAAACACAGTCCCATCGGAAATTGAAATTTCTGCGTTGATTATGGACGTTTAAACAATGTAACTGTTAAAGATGCTTACCCCTTGCCCAGAATAAATGATTCCCTAAACTCACACCATGGAGCCAGGTGGTTTTCTACCGTTGATTTGGTTAGCGGATACTGGCAAGTAGATTCGGCTGAGGATACAATGAGGAAATCAGCATTTACCTCCACGACTGGTCTATGTCAATTCAAGGTAATGTCATTTGTTCAATGCAATGCACCCCCAGGGTTCGAAAGACTTACGGAAATGGCAATAGCGGGATATCGGTAGAACATTTGCGTGGTATATCTAGACGACGTCATCATTTATGTAATAAAAAATTACATGAAGTCATAAAGGAAGGCATTTCAGTGGTTACGACAAATTCATCTTAAGCTGAAGCCAAAGAAGTGCCATTTATTCCAGCAAAATCTGGGTTAACTAGGGCATGTGGTATGTGGTACCAGTGTCAGCTGAAGACGTCTTTGGAGTTTTTTGTACTAAGCATCTTACTACCGACGATTTGTGAATAATTTTGGAGAAAATGCAAAGATCCCTGCACCGTTTGACAAAAGTAAACAGGGAGTTCATGTTTCAATCTTTGTGGGATGCTATGGATAATAACAAACTTCACGAGTTCAAAAAAACTTTAGGCTATACTCATCTGAACAGCCAGAAGCGTTTCGATCAAGCCATGATTAGACGATGTAGAATCTGCCATACACGATTAACTCACGAGCATTTGCTAAAAAAAGAGTCCGTCCCAAGGTGTATTCCATGCCACGAAGATCTCACGGTGAAACATATTCTTATCGACTGTATAGATTTTAAGATTGTAAGAGATAACTTTTATCGAGCAGCTACTCTGGAAGATCTTTTTATCCGAGTAAAAGAAGATTGTATTTTAGATTATTTGAGACAAGTCGATGTGTTGCATAAATTTTAATGTATTTACATGTTTTAATGCATTAGTTTACTGAGTTATTAACTTGAATACTTAGAATTTTGTTTGATCGACTCTATGTAGCTGAAATTGCTGAGTGCGACGTTAAACCTTAATTCTCTCTCTCTCTCTCCCTCTCTCTCTCTGTGGACTGAGGAATGCGAAACTTCATTCCGAAAGTTACAGTATCTGTTAATGAACAATCCCAGTCCCAGTTATCCTTATCCCAGTTCTCAGACGCCAGTGAGTATGGTATTGGAGCTGTTCTGTCTCAAAACCAAGGTTGTCAAGAAAAATTTGTCGCATACGCAAGACGGGCCCTCAGGAAAGCCGAAAGGAAATACTGTGTCACCAGAACGGAACTTCTTGCCGTAGTAACCTTTGTCAAACACATTAAGCATTATCTTATACGTCGACAATGCACAATTAAGGACTGATCATAGCGCTTTTAGATGGTTGCTGAATTTCAAATAACTCGAAGGACAGATCATTCCTTCCTATCCTTATTCTTCCTATCCTGGAAGTTGAGGAAAAACGAAGTGTGACAGTTCAAACTGACTACGCTGGGACTATTGAAACGACAATTACTAAGGTTACGTGGGTACCAAAGAGTTGGAGTTACAAGGAGCGAGGATTACGAAAACTCCAAGTCAGCTGACAACAATAGTCCACAAAGACATATCCATATTGTAACGATTACAACACATATAAGGGAAGTGGGAAGAGGTGCCAACATACTGACAGAGCCACATGACTTCACAGTATAGTCTTCTGGTTAACCTGTTCTAAAGCACATACCAGGAGTCTAACGATTCGTGATATGTGTTGTATCACAGGTGCGCTTTTATCGTACCTGTGCATGTGGCAACTTGGTGTTTTTCATCTTAAATGAGAATCAGCTGATGGATCCAGAGATCGATGGCTATTGGTGTTACCCTGAAGTCTCCTTAAAGAGGTTTTCCAGCAACTTCATCAGCGAAGACCGTGGCACATCTCGGATTCCAGAATACTTACACCAACATTTCAGAACTGTATTACTGGTATGGAATGAGGCAGGATATCAAACTATTGTGTAGGCAATGGGACACATATGCATCTCGAAAGTCATGTACGGTGTCGGAAAATCTGTTCACTTTTGGCAGAAAAGCTTTCCCATCGGAAATGAAAATGAGCATGACGTAGTTCAAGGGTTTCGCTTCAAACTAATTTATGGTTCGAGGATTATTCAGTCGAAATTGAAACCTATTCTTGTGATCAAAATGGATATATCTCTTCATGGATTTAGCGTTCAAGAAATTCGCCTCCAGCAGTCTTAGGAGTGACGTCAAGACTTCCGTCGAGTTACATTTTTCGGCCAATCAAAACACACTGCTGCATTCAGTTTTGAAGAAGGCCATAGCGATTTACCCCACTGGTTAACAACCAAAGCGAATATAAGGACGCGAAAATGTATAGATAATCAATCGGTCTTGGAGAGACGAAGAGTGAACAATCCATCCACAGCGAGCCATGCTTACCCACAGCGAGCAACAGTCAGATCACAGCGAACCTAAGCACATCTTGATTTGTATGCCAAGAAATTCAAATCAATTATATTGAAATTAGGTTTCAATTACTTAAAGTCAAGTTTCATCTACACTTATTAAGAAAATTATCATAAGGCGGAAGTTAAAGCAATAAATCCGCAGTGGGCCACACTGAGCCATGAGCTTCCACAGCAATTCCGAGAGAGCCTCGTATACATGAAACAAGGTTGGTCAGCCACAGGCAATCGCAATATATAGTAACCGAAGAAACGTCTTACTATAGGTCTATCTCTATAGGAAAATTCCCTATTCGTCCCTAGAGAAATTCCCCTCTGAACTTTGACCATACGAGCCAATATTAGCGAGAAAATATCGGAAGATCAAAACTGACATAACAGTTGATGTTGTACTTCCTGTAAATACATGTAAAACTTGTTGATATTCAATTTGAAGAACTGTTCAGACAACTGATTATTTTAAAGACAAGAAATGACAAGATATCATAAAGAAATGTCACAGAGACCGGACCTGCTGACGTAACGAGTTACAGCTGTGGCAATTAAAATAATTGAATCCCACGCACCTACCTGATAGCTCCGTCTCCTGAGAGTAATTCAGCTCGAGAAGTTACCAATGACAGATGAACAAACGAGAGGAATTAACAAGTGAAGTTAACAGAAGTTAACAGAAGACGGTAACGGATGAAGTCAACAGAGGTTAAAGGAAGAGATTAACGCGTCACGCTAACAATCGAAGTTAATAAAACCAGATAGCAATGAGATTTAATGAACAAAGCAAACCATCATGGCTAAAAGACAAAGTTAACAACTCGAAAACAAGCAATACGACAAGCACACGCTTTAATTAAGAGAATGAGTGATGTACAGAAAAGATAATAACTTACCGTGAAGTAGTATATGGTGGCAGCGAAGAACTGAAATTAGTCAATTGAGGGAAAGAGTTACTGGTCAGCGATACGGATTTGATATTTTTGGAACATCATGATGTCTTGCTGGCATCATTGAAAACTGTTGACCGCTTCTGTCTTTCAGGAAATTAGCCTAGTTTTATGTATACTATGAGTTTTCCTTTTAATTTGGTGCTAATGTTATTATATGAATTAGGTCTTTGGATAATGGACGCGGAAATTCTTTCATGGACGACGGCTGAATATTGAATGGCAGACCAATTTCTTGAACGCTTGGAAATCTGCTACAACGCGTCTGGTCTATAATTAAACAGTAGATAAATATCTTACAGAATTGTAGACCAAATAAGATCTATCTAGATCTGACAGGAGGAATCGATAAAATCGGTAAACTTTCGGCAACAAATTGTGACAAAATTATGACAACATGGCTCGTGATATGGCTCGATTTAGGGCCTGGGCTTTTTGGGACCTGTCCAGGCCTGGGAGTGTGCCATTTCGACTACTCCCCCCGCGCCCAAATAGTTTTCGTACCACATGAGCCATGGTCCCGAAACTTACCGCATTATATACCCTTTGGTCAAGCTCTACCAGAAAATGTAAAAACATCCAAGATTGCCGCTTTGATGACGACACAGTGACGTCATTTAAAAAAAAGCATTTCAGGTCGATTTTTCGGTCAGACTTTTCGATTTTGTTTATTTTTGTAATTTATCAGCAAAATCTGCATGATAAATTAGTAAATATCGATCTGATATGAAATAAGATAAATTTTGCCCTCTTTTCCTCGCGAAAAACCCAGAAACTTTGAAGAACAATGAGAAAAAATCACTTTTCTGGTAGCCCACTTGGTCGCCATTTTGAATTTGCCTATGATACTCTGCTCGTGGGGTTATGCAACTAGACTCAAAATAACCCCAGTTTGATAAACTACAAATTCACGGAGTGTCAGGTCGCATTTTTTTGGCGTTCCGGAGATAGCACAGAAAGTTTGGTAGGGGGTGGCCATAATGGCTACCCCGGGTCTGGTAGGGTTATGGAAATAAATACAAAAGCGTCTATACTGCATAAAATGATAATTGAATTCAAAAATATTAGACTGCACTATTCTCCGAGTAGTTAAAAAGTTTTGTTTGTCCCACATACATGTACAATCCCACTAGATATTCGGGAATTTCTACGGATCAGCTTGTTATAATGACCGTCTTCTATAGCCGTTTTGTTTCCTTGCACGCACAAGTTTCACGGAATTGAACAATTTTTTTTACTGTTTTGATGAGATAACTATAGACAATTTTTGAAAAATTCAGCCTAGTAGGATAATATTATTTCCTAATCAACGTGTACGAAATTTTCGGATTAAAATCCCAGAACTAAAAGCAAAATGCATAAGCCACCTTTTATAAATCAACCCGATTCTCTCATCATCTCTTGTTGTTGATTTGAATCATTAGCCTGAAACAAGGGACTCTGAAACAAATGTCACGCTCTATCACTACACTACAAATGCATGTATTCACCATTAATCTAAGACAGTGTAGAGGTGCCTAAAGTAGGCCATATTTTCTCGCACAAATTCTCTAAAAACTGTAAGAAATTTAGTCAGTGGACTAAATAATGTCTGAATAATATACGCAAGATCGTTTCAGATGAAGTATTCACACAATTTTCCCCCAAAATCAATCTATTTCACAAAACGGCCATAATAGCAATGTTGCTCGCTCTTGGTTTTTATCTGGGACACAGATTGAAAGAGCTGAAAAAAAAATCGAAAAAGCGACCATAATACCAAGCTGACCCGTGGTCCAACATGGATACGATATATTACCACATGGGTCACATACATGTACATGTACTACAGAGAGATGGATCAGTCTGTATATCAAACCTCAGTAAAAAAATTACTGTATCAACTGCCAATGTTGATGCTTGACATCAGTTACATAAATGAATGCCGTATAGCGTTATACAGAGAAAATAACAGCAATTAACAGAAAATATATTTTGTACATATTCAAGGAATATAAGACGATGACCAATCCAATAAGAATTTCACTTTTTCGTAGCAAACTCAATATTACTCTGTCGAAAGTATATGATGATGTACATGTATGCGCTTTCAACATCTAAAATCTGGCTGCCTGCCGGACTTTCTCGACTGGTACACAGCTATATATATATTAATGTTAACGTACATTGGTAGCGTGCCAAATTATGCTTAAAAGTAGACTTGAACGAGATAAAAAAAAAAACAGAAATGAATTATGGATATCTGAAAATTAGTCTGCAAGTACATAACATTGTAAGCTAATATCAGCTTTCCATAGTTAAGCCTCAGGCTGGTTTGGATCATTACTGACGTTTGTTTCTCTGTACGTTTGTAGAAGTCTTGAAGTATTAGCCTGTGGTTGTGTTTTTGAATATTTTTAGCCATCCTTCAATCTCCCAAGTGAAGCTGAATTAGGAAGACGTCAGTGTCTCCGTGATGTCACTGGAGTTATTACCCCAGAAATTATGGATCATTACGGAAAATGAGTACCGGTAAACAGCTTCCTTGTCCTTGCTTTAAATTACACAGAGATTTGAATGTCACCAGAGACTGAATTGATTTTTGCCACGCTGAATCTTCGATCATTAATCACCGCGAAAGACTACCCAGTCAATCTCGTCCGTTTTGTCCATTTGGAGAAGTAGAAGACCCGGCTGATTAAATGAACGTATTTAAAAGTTTAGTATCGCATCGCCGTTGAACTCGACAGCATATTGAGGCACGTTTCTATAGCCTTTCTAACTTCCACGATTTGGGAGTGTATCGTAAGATGACCAAGGAGAATATCTGAAAGGCTAACAGCGAATCAAAAATGATAACAGCTCGCATATCTACAACATCATGGTCGAAATTCTGATCCAACCCATCATCCGAACGTATGTGATCGTTGTGCCCAACTAAGCCATGCTGTATTCAAAGTTGTCTTAGCTGTCGGTTTTGATTTCCTGAATTATTCGATGAAAGGCAGTGAAAACATAACTTCTTGCTCCGACCCAACTAACTAAACCAGTGGACAAGCATTTTGCAGTTGGTTGTTTTCTCTACAATCACTATAAACCAACGAATGAAATCGTTATAGAGCGCGCGATAGTTACGGCTTCATCCAATCACGGCTTCTGTTAGAAAGAAGCGTCACACGATACGATGGCAACTGTATTTTTTTAATGTAGAGTGTTTGAGTTAGGATTTAACGTCGCCTTCAGAACTATTTCGGCCATAGAGCGGCGATATAACCAACAAGATGGGGTAAAAAGGACTATAAACACCCCTATAAGTTGTTTTAGTTAAACATTCTGGCTCCTTGTTTACTTCGGCAAGGTTGGATGCAGAAGCTAGCCCAGGGCGATTTCAAGCATAAGATAGCTATTGTCGTCCGATAATAGTGCGTTCCAGTCAAGCAACGAAACAGATATATTTATATTCTTTTGAAAACTCAAGCGTCTGACCCTCAATTCAGTAATCAGCCGGCGTCCATTAAAGGAATAGTAAACTCTGCGTAAACTCGTGCTCGGCATGACAGAATTATGCCATCGGATTCCAAAAACACGGGTAGAAAAAATTAGCAAAATTCTACAGCTGAGTAAATACCGATTTATCGTTCACACTTTAACACTTCATGATCTGCGACATGTTGGAACGACTGTGACGTATGATAGGTCATACTGTTTTTATATAGATGGCGCTGCGACGAAAATCCAGTTTTCATCCGGGCTCTATTCCATAAGGTAAAGCATTAAACAACAACCACGGCAGCATTAGCAGCGTTTCTGCTACTGCTATCGAGTGATGTGGCCTGATATTCCTGCCTTCGAAAGATAGCTCGTGAAATCATATGCAAAATGCCACATGTCAACCTGTATATCAATTCGACATTCATATATCACGATCCTCATAATCGTCTCTGAGCGTAAAGAAAGGTCCACAGATCTGTCCAAAGCCATCGACACAATAATTTACAATTGGTCTCCATGTTATTAGCTACACTGCCTAGAGCACAACTACGTCACAAGAATAATGTCAGGTGATATTTCAAGGATTTTTATTGGCTAACGGCTCTCAGGCTTGTTATAATGGCGACCTCCACGGATTCTTGATCTGGACAATAGCTCTGATGTTCAAAATGTTCTCATTCATTCGGAATTACTAGAAAAGCTGATTTGTTTTGTTTTTCGAATACTAATGATATAGTTCTTTCGATATTAGAATGCATCGCCTTAGGGTTTTCTATTCCTTTAAAAAATTTCCTCATCCATAATCATGATAATCTAAAGATCTAATTCATATTCATTAACATCAAACTGGAATAAAAAATCATAGTATTCATGAACAATTTCACGTTAATTTCCTACAAGAGAGAAGCGGTCAACTGTGATATGTGATTCCCTGATGCCCGGCAAGACATCATGATGTTCCAAAATATCAGATTCGTATCGCCGCGCAGCATTTTCGGACCAGCCAGATGGAAATAGTTGATATAGTGATGGTGATACGATGCGGGTTGCAAACTTGAACGTAGTTTATATACTTGTAGATTTACCATATACCAGGGCTGAAAATAAATTCAACTAGTCTTTTTGCTTTAATATTTGTGAAAACTTTTTGAGCTTCCTGAACATCCAATTATTGGAATCGAATTATTATTTTCATTCTGCAGTTGTGCATGCGGATTTGAATGCTTAATTTGCTGAGGTCGCATAAAAAATGTTATTTTTAAACCTGACTGGCCGTTTGCGTGCTTATGTTGGTGCGCGATCTCACTACCCAACTGCTCGTGTTGCTCTGGACAAGGAATACAATGGATAGCTGCCAATTGTTCATTTTCTGGGCCTAAGTGTAAAGAATTGGTGGTTATTTAAAATGGCGTTCATGATGATTATTG
The DNA here is from genome assembly GCA_036873755.1 of Hanleya hanleyi. Lineage (NCBI taxonomy): Eukaryota > Metazoa > Mollusca > Polyplacophora > Lepidopleurida > Hanleyidae > Hanleya > Hanleya hanleyi. The sequence continues at coordinate 114,803 of JAVTVY010045371.1, forward strand.
TCCAGTTGTCGTCGAACTAAATCTGAACTATAGCGAATGTGTCTTATGGATGTCTTCGTGTACATGAGTAATTTTTATTCAGTCGAATATCGCGATATGTGCTCCTCTGCAGGAAGAGCCAGGTCGTGAGCCCATTACAACAGTGCGAATATTTCAAATTTCGATTAATACTATCTGTAGTCTCCACCGATGACGGTATTACGCGGACGTGTGATGAACCAGGCAACAGGATGCTTCCATGTCGTCATATTGCATGACATCGTTGTTGTACCACTACAACAGGACATGCATGTTATGACAGATGTTTCATTCGATTTGTCGTAATCCAAATTTTATAGACTTTCTCTGCAAAACAGTTCAATATGTTAAGACAATGATAGGTTACTCAATGTGGTCAGAGAGTACGACGACTGACTCGTGTGTCGGAGAATCTTCTTGAACGACAGCAATACCTTCCTACTGATGGTGGATTAGAAAGATCACATCCGGATAATCTTTGTGGAACGGGGATAACCGTGCAGCTGAATGTTTACGCTATGTCAATGTGCAGTCGTATCCCAGTAAAAGGTCTATCAGTCAGCAATTACTGCAACATTCGTGCCTGAAATTATTTACAGAAATAACTTTGCACTACAAGTATATTTAACTCTAGTCTGCTTCATCAAATCAAGCCTTGCCTTGTAAAGCTATATGATGGGAGTTTAATGTGTTTCTATTTCAACGATCCTGATCGGAGAAAGTAATTCCTCTGCGTTGGACCAATTTGCAGCATTTCAATCTCTCTATTTTCTACCGGTCCAAGCCCAAGAGAAATACAAAGAGAAACCAAATTTCTTTGATAAAGTACATCAGCTATCTGATCGCTTCAAGTCGATACAATTCCTTTCAGTATTTAAGAATCCAATTGCCTGGCATTTCCTTCAGGGATTCTATCGTTGGAATTTTAATTACGTATACTTCACGTGAAAGGGGCCCACGATAACGGTATCTGTACGAGACAGGTTAACTAATAGACTCGACCCCTACTACAGGTCAGTGGAAATCGAACATCTGTGGGTAACTGCCAATCGCAAAGTTCGATGATTATTGATTCGAAGGCTGCGATTCTTCGATCTGAATGTCAGAATAAGCCGATGCGTTCAAATTTTCTAACAGAAAGGTAAGATAAGGTTGTTTTCTGGATCTACGTTTGGTGAATGAGGCAAATGCCGATTAATCCACATGTCGAGAGTCCATTCGAGCATTCTGCAATACATATATTCATGCTACTCATGTTTTGGATTCAGGTTGATAAATGACTACTTGTCAATGGTTTGTATGTGGTGACGAGAGTGTTGTAGTATGCAGCTTGTCTTTAACAGATTTTTATAGACACTGACTGCGGTGTATATGCTGACATCCCGATCATACGGAGAGACCAATATCGGATCTGATCAGGTTTATGTTCTGATTACCGATTCCCGATTGTCTGCTCAGAAAGAATCGTTATGTGGATTCAAAATATTTACTCTCTACTGGCTAAACGCTTTCTTAATTTAAACGCATCAGACCCCCGAACACTTCAAAATTCAACATTTCTGTTTGTTCAAAACGAAACACAAAATATGTTTTCTCCACATTCATTGAACCACAAAATACGTATCTGTTTTTTTTTAGATCAATGGTGAGAGTGAAATAAAAATATACAGATTTGCAACAACTGATCACTATATTTTTCCAGAGCCTGTATATATTTATATTTGAAATATGAAACCTTGACTGTGGATATCAACCCCACACTCTCAGAAATATTCAGGGAATAATCCTGAATAAATCGGGCTGCACATCCACAACTCAATTTCAGGGATTATACGTGATATCCAGTGATAATTTCCTGTATTTCAGAAAAAAAGATCCCTGAATGAGAGGATTTTCTCTGAAATTCAGGCAAATTTATCACCCTGATTAGTAAGTTCCCGACCCTATTTAGGTACGTAAAATCCCCTAAAATTCAGGTAATTTAGCTTTAATTCATCGATGACATACCTGAATTTCAGGAAATTATCCCTGAATTTCAGGTAAAATTCCTGAAATTGAGTTGTGGATGTGCAGCCTGATATATTCAGAATTATTCCCTGAATATTTCTGAGAGTGTACATGTACAGGAAACCTGTGGGCCTAATCGCCCGCTCCCTCACCCCGTAATACGCCCATCCCTTAAACCTCACTCATCTATACTTTCAGAACTGAACTGGGCTTCTTGGGACCCGTCTTGGCATGGGGAGCATTTCGTCTCCAAACACTTGTCTTACCCCTTGAGCTAGGGAGCTGAAACTTACCACTCTATATGCCCTTGGGTCAAGCTCTATCAGAAGATGTAAAAAAAAAAACAAGATTACCGCTTTGATGACGTCACAGTGACATTTTAAAAACAGGACATGTTCTGGACGATTTCTTTTCGGTCAGAATTTTAGATTTTTTTTATTTATTCTTCACAATAACTGCATTATAAATTAGTAAATAATCTGAGGAGAAATAGAAAAATAACTTGTCCACTTTCCCCCGCAGAAATGCAGGGCTCTTGAAGATATATGACTTTTATAGTATCCCACATTGCTGCCATTTTGAATTTACCCATGGTCCTCTGCTCTGGTTTATGCAAATAGGCTCAAAATGACCCCAATATGATGAACCTCAAAGTCACGAAGTGACAGCTCTCAATGTTTGGTCGTTCCGGAGATCGGGTAGAAAGCTCTGTTAGGAGCATGATGGTCCCCAGGCATGGCAGGGCTAACCGATTTGCATAACTATTTGGAAATGATTATGGGATAATTCACCATGACGCCCCTGAGTTAGGAGAATTTTGGCTGAAGAACTATCCATATAAATCTGACGAACTATCTCACAGCAATGTGGCTGGAATGACATTGTGGAAACGTTGTTAAATTTAAAAAACTCTGTGAAAAAATCTATTTTTCAAGCGAAAAAAGATTATTTTGACGGACTTATTGCAGAAAATCTAAACAAGCCTGAACAATTCTGGGGACGGTAAAGAAACTTATACCATCGGATTAGCGGGCTAACATTAAGGAACTGCGTCATGAAAAACCAAACGCTAACTGAAAATAAAAGTATAGCGAACACCCTCAATAAGTTTTTCTCAACCATAGGCTCTAATCTTGCAGCTAAATTTAGCTCCAACTCAACGACTGATCCCGCTCAATGTTCATTGCCTACAGTTAATTCAATCTTTAAATTCTCGATACTATCTGTTAATGAAGTAGGCAAGTTATTTACTGGCCTTGATCCCCGAAAATCTGCAGGACTATAGGACTCCATGCCAGATTAATCAAATTGGCCGCTGCTGAACTTTCATATCCGCTTCAGTACATTTATAATAGATCTCTGACAACTGGAGAGATTCCCACAGAATGGAAAGTAGCAAAAGTAACAGCAGTGTACAAAAGTGGATTAAAGACTGATCCTGGAAACTACAGACCCATATCCGTTATACCGGTAGTAATGAGGGTTTTTGAAAAACTTGTTCACCCGCAACTTTATCAATATATTGAACAAAATAACATCTTAAATTTACATCAATCAGGTTTCCGACCGAAACATTCTACTGCGACGGCCTTGATTGATGTAACAGATTATATCTACGAAAATATGGACAAAGGATTACTAACTGGTGCCATTTTCCTTGATCTGAAAAAAGCTTTTGATATTATTGACAGATCTATTTTATTGCAAAAGCTTCACCAGGTGGGCGTTAAGGATGCCGAATTAAAATGCTTTGTATCGTACTTTGAAAATCGGTCCCAGATTGTCCATAACGTAACGTATTCTGATCCCATGGTAATTAACTATGGTGTCCCTCAGGGCACGATCTTAGGACCATTATTGTTCACTCTATACATTAATGATCTGCCCTCTACTGTAAAAAATAGTAAAATTGTTTTGTACGCGGATGTACAGCACTGTTCTTTGCGGCTCGGACAACAGTAGAAATAGAGCTAGCTATGTCAGCAGATCTGATTAATATTACAACATGGCTACAGAACAACAAACTGACCCTCAACGTCTCAAAAACAATGAGCATGGTGATTGGATCACCACAACGAGTAGCTCGGGACGGCAAAATCAAACTCCGCATGAACAATGAACAAATAGAGCAGTCTGATTGTTTCAAATATCTTGGATTATATTTTGATTCACATCTGAACTGGAAAAGTCACATTGATAAAATGTGCAATAAAGTCTCGTCCCGCCTGGGTGTATTAAATAGAATAAGAAAATTCATAAATGACGATACTGCTACGAAAATATATGAGACCACCATACAGCCAATTATTGATTATGTTGATGTTGTGTGGGACAACGGCTCGAACGGTAATATTAGTCGAACCCAAAAGGCTATATGTAGAGCCGGTAGGATAATTTTAAAAGTGAAACCGAGAACTCCTTCTCAATTTGTTTTAAATGTTTTAAAATGGACTGATCTTACTCAAAGAACCCAATTTCATAAGGTATGCATGTTATATAAATGTTTAAATGGTCTTGTACCTGACTATCTTTTAAACAGGCACACCTTTGTAAACGAAGTCCACAGGTATCAGACACGACAGATTTTTAATATTGTTCTTCCTCGCCCAAATACAACATTTTTAGACAAATCTTTTAAATACTCTGCTGCAAAAGCATGGAACGGTTTGCCTCTTGAAATCCGAAAATCTGCAACGTATGAAAGTTTTAAAAAATCTTGCTGGAAGTATTTGTCAACTATATGAGAAATCAATTTATCCACAACCCATGTGATATCCTGTATTATATGTATTTATCTTTTTGCTATTTATATGCTGTTATATGCATATATATATATTTTTATAAATGTTGGCTAGTCATGATTGTCTGTATGATAGAGGGCTCCTTGGGAGAGCAGCCGTGAAGGCTGAAAGGACTACCCTCTTAAAATAAGTTAAATAAATAAATAAATAAATAAATAAAAACGAAGAGGAAATATCAAAAGGGATTGAAGCCAGCCAGTTACGAAGAGGAAATAACGGTTTGAATATGGCCCAAGCCAGGAACCGTTAAATGGGACGGAGGATAATTCGGGGAGGGGTGATATTAGACGAGAGGAGAGATGGGAAACACCTGCAGTCATTTTTCTGTTATAACGAAGAGAGAGTTATTATATCTATTCTACCCTCTTCATTATAAAAACCGTTGTCATCAAAAGATATTACTATTTGTTACAAATTTGCATTTAGGTGACCCACGCGAGCATGTCCTTGTCTGCAAGCAATTCGTATCATTCAGAGTTCGAGCATGACAACATATGAAGGTGGAAATTTTAGCTCTCCAGTCATATAGGCATAACTATAATATTCATTGGGATGGGAGTAGATACGGTTGCGGTTAATCAGCTTGGTCACTGTGTCAAGATGATGTTAACGTTTGATGTCATACGGTTTATTGCTTGTGAAGGTATTGATTGCTTGATGATGCGTTTCCAGCAGCTAGAGAACGGCTTCTTAAGGTACTCAGACAAAACAGTGATGAAAGAGGAAAGGACTTGTAAAACAAACTATGAACGGTTAGAATTATTCCATTATTATAATTTTTATAGAACCCAATTTTATGGTAATATAATTCTGGAGAAATTGGCAGTTTCCTTAAATGAAGCTGAACAAATTACTAGTTTCTTACCAAATCCCAATAGCCCATGTTAACAGAATGATGATGATGATTTAAATCCCTCCATTTCAAATCTATCCATGACAACTGTATTTTGAAAATAATGTGCGGTCTTGCCTGCTCGTAACAAAGACTTCGGTTCGTTTGTGAGTGTATGATTTAACGCAGATTTCAACAATCTTTCAGCCATTTCACGACTTGAGTTAGTTCAGCACTTATACGCAGTTTTGCCTTCAGATTTACAACCCACTGTATTATAAATTATCCCGTAATTAGCCAGTGTTCAGTTAATTAGGAAATTAGTTCTGTCTTGTTCTTATTTAGACGCGAGTAAATCATTTCGTTTAAAACATTGACCTTTCCGGTCTCTGACTTATTTGACAGTTAATTACCATTTATCATCATATGATTATAATCGTCATTAACGGGCTTTTTCAGGAGGCGAATAGTATTTGTAGAACATATGCGTTTAGATGCCTGTCAAAATAGTTTTATGATAACACGAGACAATGTATGCCAAATATTGGCATGATATTGTGCTCGATGGGGCGAAGCCACGAGTGATTTGTGTAGTTCATATGCTACAAAGGAACGATCAAATGAAATTGGAGGAGCCATTGGATAAATCCGCAAAAACATGACATATATCGTCGTCTCAACTAGCGATCCTCGTGCCCTTTGAACAGAAAAAAATATGAGTTTCGGTAATCGGTTCTAACATAGAATGTTCAAAGATAAACTACATTCAGTCGATCAGATGCGAGAGTGAATGCGTCCTATTAGCACTATGAGAGGAGGAAATATTAAATATTTCTCAGGAAAACAAGAGGAGAGATCAAGCTGACGACATCGGTATTTAAACTTTATGGTTAATATAGCTATTCGACACGAACGGCAAGTATATGCTTCGTGCAATGGCCTGTTGTTCAGGTTTTTCTAAAGATGAAAATCTCCGAGCTCTAGACCCATACAACTTGGAATAGGATCTATGCAAAATCTGATTCGACAAATTCGAGATACATGTAGCCCTACGAGGCTATTTCGAGCGAAGTGTATGCATTAGCGCGACGGTTGAAATGTTGTCTAGATATTTATTCAGACACATCGGTCATATCCGATAACTTAGGGAAAGCCGTCTTCGCTGAAAAAATGGCTACAGCGTATAGTTGTGAACGCCATCTTGGTTGCTAAGGAAGGAATCATGGGATACATTCATCAATCACTGCGAACTAGTATATCGTTACGAACAGACCACTGAAGCTTACACGCTTGTTTCCTTAATTAGGCCCACTGCTTCTCGCGAATGTACAATTCTCTCAGAATGAAAAGCTTATAGCTTACTGCAACATTAACCAAAAAAATACCCAGAAAAAATGTAGATTGTCAAAAGAGAATGTCAACAGCGATCTTCCACTAAACTCAAGCAATACCAACAAGAAATTACAGGATGACCAGCGGAAGCGTCCAAACGTTAATATACAGACATGTAAGATCCGCTGAAGGAGGAAAAGAAAAGGAAATAAGGCCGAAGAATGAGGAAAGAATCAAAATGAGAAGAATGTGAAAGAGAACGAAAAAGAATAATAAGATGAAGAAGAAAGTGTAGGAGAAAAGAAGAGCAGTGAGATAAGAGAGAAGAAGAGGAATCATAAGAAGAAGAAGAATATAAGTCAAAGGAGATCGGGGAGGAGAAGTAAGAGAATTCTAAGTAGGAGAAGCAAACACGCGATATCCTGCTGGGGCAAGATGCCCGAGCTAAGTATATTCCCTTTTTCTAATATTTACGGACACATAACTTTCGATTTCTGCATATGCTTTTGGGATCCTTCAGTTTGGTAACCTTCAGTTTGAGACCTTCCAGTGGGGGATTCTATATTGTGAAAATTAAGTCATTATATAAAATACGGTCCTTGAATACTTGATGGACACGAGTGTGTTTCCTTTGTGATGATCACAAGTATTTATACTGACGGGAGTAGATGTGGCTAGACAAGAGACCATTGGTTTATTTGTACAAGACTCTAGGTCTCAGTGACTAAACGAAATGCAAAAATAGATCCAAGATTTAACCCGCCCGTCTTCTGTTCCACAGAAAGGACAGATCTTCTGATATTAGATTGAGGGAAACTTTTTTAGTCATCCAAAGGAAACCGATATGTCTAAATTACATTACGTAAGTACATAATGTCTGCATCGATCTCTTCCTAAAGAAATCCGTTTTTCAACACTACTGTCGAGTATCCAAATTAGCCTGTGCATCATATAAAAAGGTAACAATTCGTCGCGGACCAGAGCTAAACATAAAAGCTCCTGTTGGCACAAACATTTACAATCGAATCATTGCGAAGCCTCGTACTGACCGAGTGGTGTACTGAACCACGTTGCGTTTTCTTTTTCTTACATACACGACTTCTGCCTTTTATTCATGTAAAAAGGTCCAAATTATTTCATTTCATCTCAGATAATTATTTTCAATTTACTGCTCAGTTTTATTGGAGGAAATTGCTCCAACGAAAAAATAACATCAAAAGTGACGTCAATAGTATCCTGCAAAAACTGCGTAATAGGTTTCTTCCCATCATGGGTATATTAGATACTGTCACATCTTGATCACCTGCGTTAAGTTGTTATAGGTACATAGAATCCTTTGTGATTGGATGGTTTGTTTCTCAAGTACAACTATCTTGAAAGACAGATCTTTACCTCTACATCAGTGTGTAAATGCAGACAAATAAATCTGTTGAGGGGAAGACATGCGTCGCACAGCAGGGGCGAAGACATCACCTGTAAATAGCAAAACAAGAATGAGACCTGTCACAATCTGATAGCTATGGTTGGCTCTTGTTCAATGATTTAGCAAATCAGGAAGGATTCCACTGTTCTATAACGCAGACGTAATCAGTGACTAATCTTGTCAGTCTCAGGTAGTGAAGTGGTGTATGCAAAAACAAACAAATAAAAGGTTGGTCAAATGGGATCAAAGTTTTCCAGTTTTCCCTTTTCGCTGGTATTGGGCAAACGATATCGTTGCCAAGTGAGTGGGTCATACCTGCCAGACATTTTTATCTCCGCGATATACACTTCTTCCAAATGCCTCTTCACATAGCCTGGTTATATTCTGCAAGATCATCACGGTGGTATGCCATCGTTCAAGGGGGAGGATTTTGAGGTTCTTTAACATATATCTGTTTTGAAACGTTTCTGGCATAGTGTAAAACACATGATACAGAGTTACTATAAACATCGATCCACGGCGTAGGCTTAACATCGCTTGACTCACGTTACACTCGACGGGTCGTGGTAAGCAATGTCAAGTTTGGGCTCTAACGGTAATCTGATTCGTTTGTTATCGTCTTCCTGATCTGATAGTTGAAGCATGTCGAGATGTGTGGGTGATAATATATCTGTATTAGCATTTGGGAATATGTTCATTGAATTGCCGGTGGAATACAAGATTGCCCAACCGCGTCAGATGAACGAGAAGACACATATTAATGACATCTTGTCCCACAATGTTGTTATTGAATCGTTTGGAGTCGATCTGTTTTTTTATATGAATTTGTGCTATATCAGGGTTATCATGGTTATTGGGACTCATGGTTAGAGTTACATCTAACAAACTTAGAAATGTTAGAGAGAGAAACGAAACTGACATCCGGTAATCAATAAATTTCATTTTCATTTGAGTTGCCGAGGTGAAGCAGAAAAAATCGGTTTGATAATAGCAGTCTGGGGGCAATTTCTTCCATTGGACTTTTGCTTCATTTTTCGTTCCCCAAAGCGAACGAAGTTAACTTAATTATCCGAAATACTTATTTTACATGGTAATTTCAGCTAAAGAGAAATTTAAAATAGAGATAATAATCCGTTTTTGCAGAACCTCGACCAATGGTCGGCCTCAAAAAATGGGCAAGGCGAACGTATTTTAACTTCATCGTGTATTCCTATATTTGAGAGACTATTATATATGTTTGATGGACAATTTTCCAAAAAATTATGGAAGATTTATTACGGGCAATATGCATTTGGTACCTGTGGGCATTCTTTGAAGAAAATAGTACGTTTGATGACTTTTATCTCTGAGCATATATAATGGCTGCATCACGCCTAATGCGGATATAGGTCAATTGACACTGTGATGGCATAATCAGTCCAGCTAGGTAATGATTGTCATACTTGGTCAAATATCAAGATCAAAATATATATGCATGGTGAGAGTGTCACGTGATCTGAAGCTGTGACCTAGAGGACACTTTCCGTACGAGTAACACCCCACCTGTGTTGTAGCGTACACGGATCCTGTCTCTGATCAAAATAATGATTTTTTTTATTCAGTTGTGGGTTTTGGACATCACATCTTTGTATTTTGGTAACATAACCTCGTGTTTCGGCGACACAACTTTCCGTTTCAGTAACAACATTTCAGCAGGGATTTGATTCAAAACGACCGAGGCTTGCATTGTGTACGGTGTTTTGTTTTTCTTACAATTCGATGGCAACGGTGGATTTTACTACCGTTCCAGTAAAACAGGATTGGACTTGAGCAGCACAACATTGCATTTCCCGACCTGAACTTCCAGTTGTATTAAAATGGTTCGCAACACTGCGACCAAGAGCTGAGAAATTAGAGAACGGCTTGCGTTACTGCTGTTATATATATATTTCACAGACTAAAACGTCAGTCAAAATTATTATTTTACGCTAACGAAAGGTATGTGGACTACATCACGGAGAGCAGAGTATTGCGTCACATTTTGAGATATAGATGGAAGATTCGCTACGGCACGGATCAAATGAGGCACATTCATTAGACTGCCCCTTCTTATCACATTAAAGCGTAGGCCAGTAGCCAATGATATTTTGAATTTAGGGTATTTATGCTACTCACTCTCGCTAAAAGATGGATTTACAATCAAGAACAAACTACATATTCTAGGACATTAACAAACAGTTTTGAAATGCTAATAACTACTATGTACATGTATCAAAGCGTTGCGCAGAGCGTTGTTCAACCTGCAGGGGCTCCTTACCGTTGTTAGTTGCTTACTCATGTTGATTTGATGGGGGGGGGGGGAGGATTTAGAGAGTAAAGAAAAATAGAAAGGCGGACACACATTCGGCGCCATCACCACACACCTTCCTAAAAGTCAGGATTTATATCCGTTTTCTTCAAAAATTGAATAAACTTCACTTTAAACAAAACGACAAATAGCTAAATAGCATATATCTTGTTTAGCTTCTTTTTCTTTACTCTTTCGACCTCTCCCCCACCCTCCAGAGTAACTTAATTAACCAATTAACAACGGTAACGAGCTCCGTAGTCCAAACGACGATTGTCGAAAGGGGCAAATCATGTCTAGATTTAAGCACAATTTGACTACGAAATCTCTGCTTCGTAATGGAAAAAGCGAGAGGTAACCAATCTAGTATATTCCTGCTATTCAGAAATTCAGTACGACCTGTTTTACCAGGTTTTTTAAATAAAGAAAAATACCAGAATTGTAGACATCTATTGAAACCTGTTCTAGCGTCATTGATAATTATAGATAGATGAACACAGGAAGTCGTTTATATCGATAACTTATTTATTCTATCTATTGAAGCATCTATGTTGAAATTGCGACAATCGGGAATCACACAATTGTACCGCAGAGAACGTCGCTAATATAATAGGATGCTATTGACTTTACCGTTGACAAATCCAGTCCATCTGACAAATTGACTTGACAGGAAGCAAGTGGGAACTGACTGTTCATAATTATATAGAGTTCATTCCATACCCATAATATAAAACGTGTAGTAGTGCTGTCTGGGAGTAATCCCGCTATTTCGGCCACTCACTGTGAATTAGTCTTGACACTCTGTTGCTACTCTGAAGGCTTATCTCAGGTCATTAACTCGAATACATATATATGTATATCACGGCCGGTCTGTCTGTTGATATATTTGATTCACGGTGGCTATATGAGGGCTGAACTTGGCAGGCTGCACTAATGATATCTAAGAGAATACCTCGAACGATAGAATTTTGGCGACGTAGCGCGTCAGGAAATGATAAGGTGATATATATTGTGCCATCCAGGAAATTCTCTCCTATAAAAACAGCTTGTGTCACTTACGTTGGATGGATGGATGGATGTACTTGGGCACTCCATCGCACCGCGATGGGCACAGGTCGTGCGAACACGCCGTGCAACCCGTTTCCCCCAACCCGCCCTACACATGATCCCTCTCAACAGTGTCACATAGACACTGTTTAATCCCCACATTCTTCCTGCTCTCCTTTTTCCTCCAGCTGATTCATACCACCGCCGTCGTTAGATTGATCTCTCCACCTGTCTTCCCGAGATATAGTGAATATTTCCTCCACTCAAAGTGATAATAGGACACTTTCGCTATCGTATCTGATAGACTGAATGTAGTTTAACTTGCGAAATTCTATTTTAAAACAGATTACGAAAACTCATATTCTTTCTGTTCAAAGGGCACCAGGGAACTCTAGTTGAGAAGAGGAGATATGTCATGTTTTGCAGATATAAATGCTCATTTTTTTATGTTTGTATATTCTTACAACTTTGAAAGGAATCTAAACGCATATGTTCTACAAATACTATTCGTCTCCTGACAAAAGCCCATTAATGACGATTATAATCATATGATGATGAATGGTAATTAACTGTCGGATAAGTCAAAAACCGGGAGGCCAATGTTTTAAACGAACTGATTTACCTGCGTCTAAATAAGAACAAGACAGAGAACGAATTTCATAATTATCCGAACACTGGCTAAATACGGGATGATTAGACAGTCGGTTGTAAATCAGAAGGATATACTGCGTATAACTGTTGAACCAACTCGCGCCGTGATATGACCGAACGATTGTTGAAATCTACGTCAAATCTTGCACTCACAAACGAACCGAAGTCGGACTAGCAATGTATTTGTTGTGAGCAAAAGGCCGTTGTCATGGATAGATTTGAATTTGAGGGATATGAATCAACATTCTATTAACATGGACTACTGGGATTTGGACAGCAAAAAAGTTGTTGAGCTTCATCCAAGGAAACTGCCAATTTCTCCAGAATTATATTACCCTGAAATTGTCTTCTATAAAAATGGAATCCTTTCAACCGTTCAGTTTGCCCCTTCCTCTTTCAACACTGTTTTCTGAGCACCGTAAGTAGCCGTACTCTAGCAGCTGGAAATGCATCATGTGCCTTCACAAGCAATAAACCGTATGACATCCAACGTTTCCATCACCTTGACACTGTGGCCAAGCTTATTAACTGCAACCTCATCTCCTTCAACCCCAGTGGATATTTTAGTTATGCCTGTATGTATAGAGAGCTGAGTCTTCAGTCGAAATTGAGTGAAGTCATGTCGACGAGCGGCAGTTCCGATTCCAGCAGTGAAAGCGACGAGGAAGCTGCGTTTGGTCTTCAGGGCTACCAACTCGAGCCGAAACGCTCAGATACGGAAGATCAGAGCAACGGGGATGATAGCAGCTCTAGTAGCTAGACCGGCGACGAAATGGAGACATAAGCCCGCATGGAAAATGTAGTCTGGTGCCGGTATACACACTGCTCTCATCAACGGCTTACGGGAGAGATCGAGTGTCTTTGCTGTTGGGAGAGCAAACAAAGCCGCGCTCTGGCAACTAGAAATGAAAATGGTATGAGCTATTTAGTATTTAAAGTAATTCTTGCCAATTTTTACTAACCAAACTGCAATTTAGGCCCCATATGTTTGTGTGTGTGTTTTTATGCACTTCAGAGTACGCAGCTTCATGATGCTTTCACATGTTCTGCCTCCAGCTTACGTCACACGGTTTTACGTACTTTTACTTCGACTGGCTAAAATAGGTCACGTGACAATACAATGGCGCTTTCCTGGAGTTTGGTAAATTTGACGGTAGCACAGCATTTGGATAACTATTTCTGCGTTAAAATAAATTCCAAAAATAAATTAAAAAAATACAGTTGAATACCATTTGACTAGCTCTTTCAGTTGAAATATAGCTTTACCAAACCTGAACCTCTCCTTTAAACACAAGCCGATATTCTCGTCACCATATTCAAAACATTGACAATTATTTGTTGATCAACCTGAATTCAAATAATGAGTAGCATGAAGTTATGTATTGCAGAGTGCTCGAATGGACTCTCGACATGCGGGTTAAGCGGCATTTGTCTCATTCACAAAACGTAGATCCAGAATTCTCGCACGCTACCTGATCTTACCTTCATGTTTCAACGTATTGTCTTATTCTGCCCTTCAGGTCGAACACTCGCAACCTGCGAATCAATGATCATCGAGCTTTGCGTTTGGCAGTTACCTAAAGATTTTCGATCTACATGCGCTTTCGTATGCCGCCACAGACCAGGGAGGGACCCGGTTTATTAGTTAACCTGTCTCGTACAGATGCCATCAATTATGGTGGACCCCTTCCACGTGAAGTAATTAAAATTCCAACGATAGAATTCCTGAAGGAAATGCCGGGCAATTAGATTCTTAAACACTGAAAAGAATTGTATGGCTTGGAGCGATCAGATAGCTGATGCACTTTATCGGAGAAATTTGGTTTCTCTTTGTATTTCTCTTGGGCTTGATCGGCAAAAACAGGGAGATTGAAATGCTGCAAATCAGTCCAACACAGTGGAATTACTTTCTCCAATCAGAATCATTAAAATAGAAACACACTAAACTGTCAGCATATAGGTTTACAAGGCAAGGATTGATTTGATGAAGCTGACTCAAGTAAAATATACATGTAGTGCATAGTTATTTCTTTAATTATTTTTAGACACGAATGTTGCATTTACTGCTGACTATACCTTTTCGCGGAATGAGACTGCATATTGGTATAACGTAAACCTTTAGCTGAACGATCAACCCCGTTCGCACAGACATTATCCGGATGTGATAATTCTTATGCACCCTCAACAGGAAGGTATTTCTGCCGCTGAAGAAGATTCTCCGACCCACGATAAGTCGTCGTACCCTCTGATAACCTTGGGTAACCTAGCAATGTCATAACATATCCACTTGTTTGACAGGAAAAGTCTACAAAATATTTGTATTACGACAAATCGAATGAAACATCTGGCATAACATGCATGTCCTGTTCCAGTGGTACAGCACGAAGCTATACACTGTCATGCAATATGACGTCATGGAAGCATCCTGTTCTCTAGTTGATATCATGCAATATGACGTCATGTTCATCATACCTTCGCTTAATACCGTCATCGGTGGAGACCTCGGACTACAGCTAGTATTGATCGAAATGTGAAATATCCGTACCGTTGCAATGGGCTCACGACCAGGCTCTTCCTGCAAAGGAGCACATATCGTGATATTCGAGTGAAACAAAATTACTCGACGTGTACATGAAGTCATACATATGACACATCCGCAATAGCTCAGGTGTAGTTGGACAAAAACTGGTCAACAATCATACGCATTTTATAGTACCTCCAATTATTTTCACACGAGAAAATGAAAGAGTGTCAGTTCTCAAGTGTATTCCTTGTCAAGGACACGAAAATTTGGGTGGTGAGACCCCTCAACTTTCTTTACACAAGCACACAAAGGGCCAGTAATGGTTGGAAATGACATACATTGATGCGACCTCCAGCAAGGTAAGCCTCCAAAATCCGCAAACAGAACTGGAGAATGGAAATAATAATTCGACTCCAAGAATTGGATATTCAGCAAGCTCAGAAAGTTTCCACAAATACAAATATGAAAGCAAAAAGATTAGTCGAATTTATTTTCAGCATCGGAATATGGTACATGTACAAGTATATCCTCTAGATGTACGGCAAAGAATTGTGTGGTATACTCGCATGCCAGCACGCATTTCCTTTAACTTTGCAGTGAGCATCGTATCTCAACTCTGAATGGAAATATTGTATAATTTTGCATTTATTTCTGACGTCAAACAAGTCTTTTTCGCTCAGCCTGTCATCTTGCTCTACACCATTTGTCAAATATTTTCTCAGCTTGCTTATTCGTTTGTCTTTCATATTTTTACGACTCCTACCAGAAACCAAGATATCGTTTACCATTATGCTATATCAAAAATATCCGTTTTGCTGGTGGGCGAGGAAGCGACCGTTGAGATCCTGGAATATACGCCCTCATTGGTCTATCGACTGGAACCTGAAATTCGCTGAGGCGTTTCGTGTCGTAACCTTTGTCTATTCCCGCTTAACCCGTGGCTAGTGGCTGTATGGTTCCATATACTCCAACATCCTCATAGTGTTATTAAGAATAAGCGTGACTGATCATGAGAAACATCATTCTCTAGATAATGACTTTACAACGAAAATCATTTGAATTGAAAATACTGTTTTTTTTAATTTGGTGCTATTAAGCTGCGAAGTATGCATGTGGATTATGGATGGGGGAATCTGTTAATGGACGACGTCTGAATATTGAATGACGGACTAGGCGCCTGTATTTTCACAATCACAATAATCTAAATATATGCGTTTCGTTTCTTGACTGGAAAACAATATTATCACAGGACAATAGCTATCTTATGTTTCGAATCGCCTGACCTAGCTTTTACATCCATCTTCGCCCACGGTTCTTCAAACGTTCTTCGGAAAGAACAAGGACAAAAACAAGGAACCGAAATGTTTAAGTAAATGACTTATGGGGGGCTTTGTAGTCAGTTTTAAATCATCTGGTTTATTCCTTCATCTTTGTTCACAAAAGAACACATGGTGGACGTCGATACTAATATCCCGCGTGAATGCATAAAATAGTTGGATACTACAGAATCCACAAATAATTTGGATACCCAACAGCCGTGTTGAAAAGTGAGTTTCTTTAAGAAGAGAT
This sequence comes from Hanleya hanleyi, assembly GCA_036873755.1. Taxonomy (NCBI): domain Eukaryota; kingdom Metazoa; phylum Mollusca; class Polyplacophora; order Lepidopleurida; family Hanleyidae; genus Hanleya; species Hanleya hanleyi. Next base: position 131,333 of record JAVTVY010045371.1, read on the forward strand.
CGATCGAGACATTATGTACTTACGTAATGTAATTTGGACATATCGGGTTTCCTTTGGATGGCCAATAAAGTTTCCCTCAATCCGATATCAGAAGATCTGCCAATTTCTGTGGAACAAAGGATTTATATATACTGGAGCTATTTTTGCATTTCGTTTAGACAATTAGACCTGCAGTCATGCACAAGTAAACCAATGGTCTCTTATCTAGCCACATCAACTCCCGTGAGTGTAATTACGTGATGGTTATACGTAAGACACGCTCGTGTCCGTCAACTAATCCAGGACCGTATCAAATCGTATCCGGGGGTGTCCTTGACATGTATTTTCTTAAAGATACATACTCTCCCTCATCCCTACTGCATCAATTTCGTTTCCAACTCGCAACCTCGGGCGTGCATAGATCAATTTCACCACGAACGTCACTCAACATCTGCTGCAGCTTAAACTGAATGTTTACTTAATACGAAGCAGAGTGATTCTTTTGTTTGATCATCACACGTTTAAGGCTATTGATATCAAGGGCTGGAAGCTAAATATTTCATAGTGCTTTACACAATGACATCGGTTTGAGATATTCGCGTGACACGATGGAACCGTCGACGCGAGGTTCCTAAATTGAAGGTTCCCACAAGCATATGCAGTAATCAAACATTATATTAGAAAACATGGAATATTGCAGATCAGCTCGGGCATCTTGCCCCACTAGGATATTGTGTCTTCTTTTTCTTCTTTTATTTCTTCTTCTTCTCTTTTATCTCGCTCCCCTTCTTTTCTCCTATTCTCTTTCCTCCGTGTTCTCATTCGTTTTCGTTCTCTTTCTCCTCCTTTTCATCCTTTTTCCTATTCCTTTCCATTTCTTCTCCTTCAGGGATCTTGAGTTTAACAATCTGCATTTTTGTGGGTATTTTGTAGTTACTGTTGCAGTAATCCACATTTTTGCCATGGGAGCAGTGTACCATCGACATAAGCAGTGATCGTAATTAAGTAAAGCAGCGTGTAAGCTTCAGTAGTCCGTAACGATATACTAGATCGCAGTGATTGTTGAACATATCTCACGATTTCTTCTATAAGATGATATTTATAAATGTACGCTATAGTCACAACAAGTTCAACTTTAATTATTTTTTTAATGAAAATAGCTTTCTGCAAACCTTTATTGTACTATGGTGAACCGAGTTTTTACACTTTCGAAATGGTGGAATGACCCAACAAGGAAGCGTGTAATTTACGTACACGTAGCTGGAGATGGCCTCTTGTGGCTTTCTCGAATTCGGCGAATAAGATTTTGGGTATATCCTATTTCAAGTTGTTGTATGGGTCTAGAAGCCCAGGGCATTTGAAAATTCAATATTGAACGATGTAGATTGAGGGTAGGTTTATGGTTATATTTTTTCCCCGTGTATTATTTCAACTAACTGTAACATGTTTGCTGTCATTTGATACATGAATGAATAATGTCTAACATTGTATACGATTTCGACGTATATATCCGAACTTGGTACGTAAATTTGACGTCATCATGACGTCACTGGTAATGTATTGCATACGTTCCGTTATTGCGGGTAGTAGATCAGCCAACTGAATGAAAGTGTGACGAAAAATGTTTTGATCGCATTACATATATGTGCTGGAACCTGTTTGATATAAAAAGGTAACAAACAACATTTTCACTTTTGACCATTAACGTCATAAATGACGTCAACACGCCGTGTGAGATCGTGTAGGCCTAATTCACTTATTCACAGTTCTTCACTCCAAATCCTAACGTGTATATATATAATTTGGTGATTACATAGCTCAACTTATTGGACCTACTTTGAGCTTATTTACATAATATTCTGTACAAAGGATAGATTCAGCATGGGTAAATTCAATATGGCGGCCTTGCGGGTCTACTGACATTTCCCCCGCCAAATCATTGAGAGGAGTCACATTTGTGACTGATCGTATCAAATATTATATGCTTTTCAACATCATGACCAATGATTTTCTGCATTTCGTATCTCCATGGCAAAAATCGCCATAGTGATTCAGATCTGAGCCCTTCATATTACGCTGACGGCACCTAAAACATGCTTTGAAGGAGACCAAATATGACCTCGGATCATCAGTAATAAATGTTCAATACATTTAAAGGTAACTTGGGCAAAACTACTGTGATAATTGATATTGCTCATCAAGGACGGCAGTTTTTGTCATTCTGAACTATGTTGTCACATTATGACGCCATTTTGATATAATAGTCACTCCAAACATGTTTAAATGTGATACAGCCACTTAGTGCTATACGCAACCTTTCCAAAAGTACCAAATCTATGCTATAGATTGAAGTGCGATATCAAAATGGTATTTTTCCATCTTTACCTCCATTCCAAAATTATGTTCGTGCACGGAAATTTGATCACATTTCATTATGCTGATCGCGATCATTACATGTTCAATACCTTTCCAGACGATCTGAACAAAATTAATTCGATTATCAATGATATTCATGATGATATTGTATGGGTATTATGTACAGTCGTGGCGAATAGCTGAATAAACGCCCAGTGGTTTGTTCCAGGGTTTACAAAAAAAAAAAAAAAAAAAAAAAAAAAAAAATGATATTCATCATAGAATTGAACGGAAGGCGAAAATAACATTTCGAACAATGTTGACACATTATGATGTCATCATGCAGCCATATTCGCCTCAAAGATGTTTAAAAATCATATATCCATTTAGTGCATTATATGGCCTTTCCAAAGCACCATATATACCATATTTTGGAATGACTAGTCATATGATGTTTTTTCTATCTATCTAATGCTCGGAAATTCGACCAAAATTACATTATGCTGACGACCCACAGACTTGTTTTCTTGGGGACAAAACATGATCTGCAATTATCAGTAATTCGTGCCCAATACATTTCTGGTTGATTTGAGCCGAAAGTGTGATTATTCATGATATTGATCATAAGGTTCTGAGGAGGGCGAAAATGTAATTTTTAACAATGCTATTTCATTTACATGATATTTTATTATCTATACCCCATTCCAAAAATTGTGTTCTAGTGTCTAGAAATTCGACCACGTTACGTTATGCTGACAGCCCCTAGATATGTTTTCATGAAGATGAAAAATGCTCTCTGATCATCACTTATGCATGCCCAACACATACCTAGGTAATTTGAGCAGAAATAATGTGATTATTTATGATATTGGCCATGAAGTTTAGAGGAAGTCGAGGATGTCATTTTGAATAATATTGTCACATTATGACGTCATGATGACGTCATCATCGCCTGAATCATGTATAAATGTGTTATAGTGCACTATATAGCCTAATATTCCATAGTTTGAATTTTATATCTATTCACATGGTGATTTTCTATCTATACCCCATTTCAGAAATCGATTTTCATTCCACGATTCCAATCTTTCAATGTCCCATAAATCCCAAATGTCCCCATGACCAGATTGCAAACAAGTGGTTTCAACTTGGCATACGATAGGCTTTAAAAAAAACATGGTCTGCAAAATTCCCCAGGAGGGGAGGTGGACCTATTCTTGGCTCACGGATTAAAAATAATCGTCAACTTCATCTCTCCTCCTATCATCTTGAGAAATACTGAATATTTCCTCCATTCAAAGAGCTAATGGGTACGCCTTCTTAATCTGAATCTGTCGTAGGTTAAACTAGTCAATCGGTCATTCTATTTTGGTACTGTAACGGTTAACCGTTTGTGTAGCGAACGGTTTGAATATGGAGGGTGACCCAGAATGGAATGCGGGGAACGACCTTGACATGTATCGTCAGCGAGGAACAAGGCAGTGTACGGAAATGGAGTCCCCCGTATTTCTCGCTTACCAGAGCAAGATAGGAGTGGTCATTTACGTGAAATATTCTCTACAGGTTCTAGACTGGGATGCCGTTCTAGTTTATTGACTATGAACTGTAATTTCGCTGTGAGAGACGATCTTTCATTGCAGGCGAAACGTCTCCGTTCGCGAGGAAACTTCCTGTGGGGACTTTTCGGGTGCGGAGAGTGCACACACTATATATTGAGGTGCAGACATTTCCAGCGGGAGCAGACTGAAAAGACAGATCTGGAGAAAGCACGCAAGGTTCAGCCTAAATTGTGTGGTTTTGGCGCACTTTGCGACCAGGTCGCAAATGTAATTGTTTTGGCCTGGGAGTCTAAAAGATTGTAGATCCTGTAGCTAGTGCAAGCTGTATAAAACGCGTCAATCCAATACGAATTTGCCGGCTTGCATTTTCAGTGTGGAACCGTGTTTTGTGTTGTACTATAAGTATAGGGAACACGACAGAGTGGGAAGACCGACTGGCGTGTTTATTGTAGTCTGGGGGTATTCTATAATACTGTAACATGACATGTATTCCCGCGTAGCACATTCCGGTAATCATGATCAGACATCAGTATAGAATAAGGATATAGGTCAATACCAGTAGATTGTATGATATCGGCACTGTTTTGCTGAACAGCCCGGGCATTGGGACGTGGTCAGTCTTATTTATGTGTCGGTGTCATCGGTCGTGAAGCGGTATATGACGGTAATAAGGGACTCCCTCCATCCTCCGATTATATGCAAATGTACTATAAATACAGAGATAATAGAGCCAATCTCTCCTACCGTTATTCGACGACATATCGTGCAGCCCGTGAGGTCGGCGACCGGGTCGCAGAAGGTCGCAGAAAGGTCGCAGACGGTCGCTTAGACGCTGTACGGGTGTGAAAGAGGCCACAGATATTACAGCCAGTACAGCAAAGACAAGGCACAGTACAGACGGGCTTCTTCTCCCGAGAAACGTCGATAAATCGTGGAATCGGAGAGCCCTGCGACCGGGTCGCAGACGGTGGCATAGACGCCGTATGGGTGCGAAAGAGACCACAAAGATTACAGACAGTACAGAAAGACAAGGCACAGCACAGACGGGCTTCTTCTCCCGAGAAACGTCGATAAACCGTGAAATCTGACAAACCTGCGACCGGGTCGCAGACGGATAGCGACCGGGTCGCAGAGGCTTGCGACCGGGTCGCAGAGAGTCGCCATCAGCAGTTTACAGACAGTAATGATGCTACATCGGTACCAGATGAAATGATAACACAATATATACCCAAGTAGTCCTGACGACCTCGGAGGACGAGCTGTGCGTGTTTCTTACCGGGAGGGTCGTCGTGAAGTTGTGTAGCCACGGGTCGTGTCTATAGACGGGTCGCAGCAGCCGTGAGGGTTGAGACGCCGTGCTATACCTACCTGTGCGGAAAGCAGACTGGTGAGCTGACAAGTTAGGGTCAGGATCCCGACTGGGGGTGAAGAAGACGACGGGCTGCCACATCCGTGGAGAGGCTCCAACGACTGGGGGTATATATTGAGAGAGGGTTACAGTCGTAAAGTTCCGACGACTTGGGGTGAAGAAGACGACGGGCTGCCACATCCGTGGAGAGGCTCCAACGACTGGGTGTCGTGTATTGAGAGAGCGTTACAGCCGTAACGTCCAACGACGGAAGAAGACGTCTTGCGACCGGGTCGCAGAAGGTCGCAGACGGGTTGCGACCGGGTCGCAGAGGGTCGCCAATACAGTTATCGTGTGGGGAAAGGGCTAGCAACCAGGCCGCCCTTGATTACGTATGACGGGGGAGGTGAAGGGCCAGCAGCCAGGCCGCCCTTATACCCCGAAGAGAAGGGCCAGCAACCAGGCCGCCGTTATCGCGTACCCATACATATTTAAAGTATAACTGTAACTGTAAATTTATATGCACACACTCTCTTATATTATTTGTATATAACATCAAGTTTATTTGCATATACTCTCCTAGTGTCTGTACATATATGTAAATATTATTCTACTGCATAACGTTACATCTCCTTAGACATTCTGTCTAAGCCACGCGGTTCTACGCTATTATCTGTAATCGCGTATACTATTTGTGCAGAATATACCATAATAGACCTTTACATCAGCGTCAGTCATCCTTGTAGGGTTGTGATCATCTCTTCGATCCCCGGATCTCTACTAGTGAAGGGGTTAACGACGGTGACGGCCAGAATGTCAGTGGGGCAATCCCGGTTATTGATTCGTTTTCACGTAAACACCACGACTGGTCCTGCTCGTACACGTTACAGTACCGATTACTGAAACTCGGGTATCTCTAGTTGAGAAAACGGAATATGTCATGTTTTGCGGAAATATAACAGGTCCTTACAATTTTGACTTGCCGATGGGCGGGTGCTTAATCCGGGTACTCCGGCTTCCTCCACCTCTAAAACTGGCTGTCACCCTATGAGTGAAATAAACTTGACTGTTGCATTAAACCAAGCTACCCCCTACAATTTTGACAGGAATCAAAACGCATATGTTCTACAAATATTAGTCGTCTCCTGAAAGAATTAAACGCAAGCCCGCTAATGATGAAACGCAAGCCCGCTAGTGATGATTATAATTATATGATGATGATGAATGATAATTAACTGTCGGATAAGTGAGAAACCGGGAAGCACAATGTTTCAAACGAATTGATTTACCCGCATCTAAATAAGAACAAGACAGAGAACTAATTTTCCTAATTAACTGAACACTGGCCAACTACGGGATGATTAGACATTTGGTTGTAAATCAAATGATATAATGTAAATAACTCGAGATCGAACTCACGTCGTGAAATGAGGTTGTTGAAACGAACCGAAGTCGGACTAGCACTGCTTTTGTTACGATTAGGCAAGATGGCACAACCTTCTTTCAAAATACGTCTGTCATGCATAGATTTGAAATCGAGGGTTGTATATCCTCACGATTCTGTTAAAATGGGTTATTGGGATTGGGCGACAACTAATTTATTGAGCTTCGTCCAAGGAAACTGTCAGTTTCGCCAGAATTATATTTTTTACGATAAAATTGTCTTCCACTAAAATGATCAAATGGAAATGATTTTAACGGTTCATAGTTTATTTTACAACTATTTACCCATTCAACACCGTTTGGTCTGAGTTCCATAAATCGCTGTAACTCTTAGAAATGCATCATGTGCCTTTACAAGCAAACACCGGACGTTTTGCAACCGTTCCATTCCGAATATTCACTGAATATTCACTGAATCTACTCACTGAATATTTGTTATCCCTATAACACTCGAGAGCTGAAATTTCCTCCGTCATATGTTATCAGGATATCACTTTAACTGATACGAATTGCTTGCAGACCAGGAAAACTACAAACTTTGCACACGCATCATCTCAATGCAAATTCGTGACAAATAGCAATATGTCATGGAGACAGCGGTTTTTGTAATCAGAAGAGCAGAATAGACATAATAACGCTCTCTTCGTAACAGAAAGAGCCGCACGGATCATGCGAGATACAGCTACAATAAAAGCCTGACTGGGATACAGATCATCACAGGGATCACTTTTGGTTCTTGTGATGCTTTACAAATATGCAGTCAGTATATTCGTCTATGGGGTCATATGACTTTTATCAGTACGTCGGCATCGTTTCCCACCACCATTTAAATGTTGGATTCTCCAATTCCCCTCTCGTCCTATACCATCTCCTCCCCGACTTATCCTCAGTTCCGTTTAATAGGTCATGTCTTGAGTCTTATTCAAGGAGAGAGAGAATTAAGGTTTCGCGTTCAGCAATATTTCAGCTATATAGCGACGATCAAACAAACTTCTAAGTAACCATGCCAACAACCAGTAATCCATCGCATTAAAAACATTCACACATTAAAACTTATGTAACAAACCGATTTCTCTCAAAAACCCCAAGATGCAATCCTCCCTTATCCGACTAAATCTTCCGAAGCAGTCGCTCGATAAAGAGCTTCTCTTACAATCTTAAACTCTATGCATTCGATAAGAATATGTTTCACTGGGAGATCTTCATGGCATGGAATACCCCTTGGGACTGGCTCTTTTTAAGTAAATGTTCGTGAGTTATCGTGTATGGCCGATTCTACATCGCCTGATCATGTCTTGATCAAAACGTTTCTGGCTGTTCAGATGTGTATAGCCTACAGCCTTTTTGAACTCATGAACTTTGTTATTATTCACAGCATTCCATAAAGATTGAAACAGCCATCTAACATAAGTGCAGATACAGGGTCTGAAATCGCAATATGGGATTCCAACAAGATCAACCCCATCATCTAGGGCTGCCTTAGCCATCCTATCAGCCTCAGTATTACCTTTGATGCCAACGTGACTAGACAACCAACAAAATCAGTCTGTTGATCAAATATACAGTCACGTAGTTGTAGAATACTCAAGAAAGTGGGATGAGTCGAAGTTCCACTTTTAATCGCTTGGAGATTAATCGCTAATCGCTTGGTGTGACAGTGAATATGAGAATATGACATATGTTTTCCTTTTAGTGGACCCAATACCTTCTAAAGCCAACAATATGGCTTTTGCTTCTGCAGTGAATATCGAACTTTTACCTGGTAGTCGACAGGTTTTAGTTTTGGAACGAAAGATAATAGCACATGCTACTCTCTCACCATCTTTAGAACCATCTGTATAAATAGCCTGATGCGATCTGTATTTCTCTCTCAGTAGACCAAATTCTTGTGTATACAAGAGCTGGCTCGTGTCTGCCTTTTTATATTTCGTTAGAGAAATATCTACTTCTGGTTGAGCTAACTGCCATGGTGGAATTTGTTAGAGCTTGTTAGCTAAAATTTGAATAAGCTTAATATCAGCTGCTACAGAGTCATCAGCTCTTCATATTCTTCTTCGTAACTAGCTTGGATTTTATACAATTCGTTATGATATTTTCTCTTCGTGGCATTCTAGCCAGACATCTTTGAGATGGCGCGTTTCATTTATATGGGTTGACCCCCAACCAAAATTCTCATTTCTGATGAATACTCCGGGTCGGGATATTGAATTAAACCATGGTCATTTGCGAATAAAGTTACTCAAATCGGTTGAAAATATCCGCTGAACTGATCTTTACCTGATCTTGTCCGTTCATTCCGGATGACTAAGGATTAGGGGTGGCGGTGTTATGGGGGCGATTCCGATCCACTCGCCGCGTGTATATATACATGTAGCCCTTTCCGAAAAGTGTTTGATCTCCCTCCTAATAACTGCGGCTCTTTAAGATTAGAGGTAATAGAAGCTGCTTCCGGGAAGTAGTCGCCTCGGTTTCGCTTTTACCAAAGGCACCCGCAATCTCATTGTCAATAATGTTGATCAACCATTCAAGAATATTTGTTTGAAAAACTATTTTGTTTTCATTTTCTACATGAACCAATAGATCTTGTATACGTGTACATTATTAAGATAATTGTCTTGGAAAACAGACTATTTAATGACCCAAACTAATTGTGAGGGCCTTTGGTACCTATCCGAAGTTCTCTGCACCAATACGCCCCTGGTGGAACAAGGGAGATAAACCGCTTTCCGAATTGGGCTATAGGGTTGATATTTACGTTTTTTCTGTATTTTAAATAAAATAGGTAAAGGTCCAAGACAAATACTGATCAATTGATGTAAATCTATATATGTTTATTCCACTCGCTTCTGATCTGAAAATCAATTCAGATACATATTTTGTGTTTCATTTTGAACGCATAGAAATGTTGAGGGGTCTGATTCGTTTAAAATAGGAACTCTTTGAGACAGAGAGTGAAGAATTTTGAATGCACATCACGGCTTAATTATCATATTACAAGCGTCTAGTCCGTCATTCATAATTCAGCCGTCGTCCATTAAAAAATACCCACGTTCATAGAGCTGATTAGATCCCATATTCGACTCTCTCTATAATTCCGTATCAATCGGGATGTAAGCACATCTACAGCTGCCGTCAGTCTATAAACATCTGTTGAACACAAGCTATATTGATATTTTACGATATTTTCGTCATCTGTTCGTTTATCATCAACCAGACGAGAAGTAGGTATTACAATGACGAAATATAAAAAGGCAGACACAAGCAATCTCGAGTAAACACAAGGATATGGTCTATTGAGAGAAAAATACAGATCGCATCAAGCTATCTATAGAGATTGTCCTAGGTATGTTGAGGGAGTAGCCTGTGCTAATATATTTACGTCCGAAACTAAACCTGTCGACTTCCAGGTAAAAGTTCGATTTTCACTGCCGAAGCCAAAGCTCTATTGTTAGCTTTAGAAGGTATTAGGTTTATTATAGGAAGAAAATATGTCATATTCTCAGATTCACCGTCATGCATTTAAATGATAGAGTGGAACTTCAACTCACCTCATCATTTTGAACATTCTACAATTACATGATCGTAGATTTCATCAACAGATTGATGTTGTGTTTTGTTGGTTGCCTAGCCACGTTGTCATCAAAGGAAATACTGAAGCTGATGAAATGGCTAAGGCAGCCCTAATTAATTGGGTTGATCCTGTTGGAATCACATATAGCGATTTCAGACCCTGTATCTGTGCTTATGTGAGAAAGCTGTTTCAATATTTATGGGATGCTGTGGATAATAACAATCTTCATGAGTTTAAAAAATGTAGGATATATTCAGTTGAGTAGCCGGAAGCGTTTCGATCAAGCTATTATCAGGCTATGTAGAATCGGCCATGCACGATTAACTCACGGACATATAGTAAGAAACGAACCAGCCCCAAGGTGTATCCCATGCCACGAAGATCTCGCGGTGAAACATATTCTGATCGACTGTATAGATTTTAAGATTGTAAGACATTTTTTTATCAAGCAGCTACTTTAGAAGATCATTTTAGTCGGGTAAAAGAAGAGGGTTTTTCACGTTATTTGAGAGAAATCGGTTTGTTGCCTTAAAGTGTTAATGTATGTACATGTTTTTTGGTGTGTTGTGTTGATTACTTCTGGATTGCTGACCTGTTTTTGTTGGAAAATTAGAATTTTTATTGATCGTCGCTAGATAGCTGAAATATTGCTGAACGCGTCGTTAAACCTTAATTCTCGCTCTCCTCTCTCTCTCTCTCTCTTCATCAACCTGGATTTCAATTCTTGAATATCATGAAGATACGTAATGCAGTGCGCTCGATGAGGCATTTGTCTCGTTAACGAAAGGCAGAAGCAGGAAATCAAAATCATGCACACTACGATAGCATACATTTCTGTTAGAAAGTTTCAACGTATCGGCTGACTAGACGCTTGTAATTAGACTTTCAGCTCGAAGAATCACAACATGCGAATCAATGATCATCGAAATTTGCTCTTGGTAGCTACCCGCAGTATTACTTGCTACACGCGTTTTCGTATGTCGCCACTGACCAGTAGGAAGGACCCGCACTATTAGTTGACCGGGCTCGTACACATACCATCAGTTACCGCGGATCCGTTCCACGCGAAGTAATTAAATGTCCAGCGATGAAATCCCTGAAGGAAATGACGGGCAACTAGATTGTTGAATACTGACAAGAATTGTATCGACTTAGAGCGATCAGATAGCTGATGCACATTATCAAAGAAATTTGGGTTCTCTTTGTATTTCTCTTGGGTTTGAATCGGTAAAAATAGAGTGATTGAAATTCTGCAGATCAGTCCAACACAGTGGAATTATATTCTCCGGTCAGGATCCTTGAGATAAATACACACTAATTACCAGCGTATACCTGTAGCTTTCCAGGGTAAGGATTGATTTGGTGAAACAGATTCAACTAAAATAAAATGTAGTGTATAGTCATTTCTGTAACTAATGTTGCGTGTATTGTTGAGTAATAGACCTTTTCACAGAATGAGACTGCACATTGACATAACGTTTACATTTAGCTGAACGATCATCCCCGAATATCCGGATGTGATATTCCTAATGGACCCTCAGCATGAAGGTATTGCTGTCGTTGAAAAATGGGTGATCTATCGATGTCGCAACATATTCAACTTTTTGGCAGAGAAAGTCTACAAAATATTTCGACTACAAAAAAAATCGACTGAAAAATCTGTCATAACATGCATGCCATGCTCCAGTGATTCAGAATTAAGATTTAAGAAAATGTCATACACTACGTCGTCATGGGAGCATCCTGCTATCTGGTTCATCATACGTCCGTGTGATACCGTCGTCGTTGTAAAGCATGCCCGTCCTGCAGAGGAAGCAGTGGTATTCGACTGAATACACCTTATGCACATGAAGGCATAAATGTGACACATCCACAAGAGTTTATGTTTAATTGTGCGAAAACTGGGCAAGAATCATCATAATCGCCATTTTAAATTACCACCGATTCTTTGCACTTAGGCCCAGAAAATGAACGAGTGTCCGCTCTCAATTTTATTTCTTGTCCAGAGCAAAATAAAAGCCCCCATAACACACACACATACACGCACACAAACGGCCAGTTAGGGTTAAAACTGACATCCATACATGTGTATGCGACCCTCAACACGATAAGCCACTTAAATCCGCCTGCACAACTGGAGAATAGAACTAATGATTCGACTCCAATAATTGGGTGTTCAGCAAGCTCAGAAAGTTTCCTCAAATATGAAACAAGAAAAATATTTAAATAAAATGACATAGGGGGTGTTTGTGGTAATTGTTTGGCCAATCTGGTTAGATCAATCTTCTTTGTTCACAAAAGAAACACATGTGTGGGCGTCGGCACTAATATCCCGTGGGCGATGCATAAAATAGCTGTATATAGAGCGTGGAAACCTAACATCAACTAGACCATCTAAATGTGAAAACTAGACGTTCATTTCCACGCATTTCAGTGTGAAGATTCTTTCTAACAGAAGCCGCGATTGACTTGTGCCGAAGTTATCGTGCGCTTTATAACGGCTTCTCTTGTTGGTTTGTAATTGGCGAGTGCAAAATGCTTGTTTGAAGGTTCAGTCAGCTGGGCCAGTTTGTTTTCACTACCTTTCGTCGATGAATTCAGGCAATCGAAACATACTGTATTTAACAAACACTAGTGCGTTAAAATAGCCATGAATGCAGCATGATTTCGTTTAGGCACAACTATCATATCCGTTTGTGTGATGGGTTAGATCATAATGACAACCACGATGCTGTGGATATGCGAGCTTTATCATTTTCGATTCCTTGTTAAACTTTTAAACATTCTCAGTTTGTGATGCACTCCCAAATCGCGGGAGTTAGACAGGCTAGAAATAATGCTCCATCAATAAGCTGCCAATTTCGACGGCGTTGTGATACTAAACACCTGGTTTTAAAACTTGATACAGTCGATCGAATACGATCGATGAGACATCCCTTCTGCATGTTAAGTAAACGAAACATTCATTATTTGTGAAGAGAGTAAAAACGTAAAACTTAAGAGAAACAATTTTAACATGACCCCCTGGTGGTGCCACCTATAGGCGAATCGGCAAAAATATCCCCAAAAGATAACTTTAGGGAGGGTACCCACATACCAAATTTGGAAATAATCCGTTCAGGTTTTCAAAAGTTACAGAAAAACAAATCCAAGCGAGACCTTCAGGCAAGGTATCCATATACCAAACTTGGAAAGAATCCATTGAAGCTTTTAAAAGTTATTGTCCAGAAACAATTTTAAATTGGACCCCAGGTGGCGCCACCAATATGTGGATCGGCATGAAAAACAATGCCAAGCGAGATATTGAGGCGAGGTACCCATATACCAAATTTGGAGAAGACTAGATCCAGGTTTTCAAAAGTTATTGTCTGTAAACACTTTAACTTAACCTTCAGATAGCACCACCTGTACACGAATTAACCAGAAAAACAATGTCATGCCAGATCTTCAGGCACACTGAATTTTGAAACAATCCTTAAGGTTTTCAAAAGTTATTGTCTGGAAATGCAATTTTAACTTGGCCCCGAGATGGCGCCCCTAGAGGCAGATTGGCACGAACAGCAATTCCAAGCAAGATCTTTAGGCAAGGGATCCACTTACTAAATTCGAAATCATGGGTCTGTGTGTGATAAATCTAGCCCTTTTGGGGTTGCAATTCATTGCGTGGTGGCAGAATTATACTAACATTGCAGACTACACACAAATTTCAACTTTCTGCTACGATATATTGGATTCATAAGCTCAAACGCAATATATGAGAGTCAAGCGAAGGCTAGTTTTGGAGATAGAGGGTGGGTCTCGGAACCCTGGGGATGGGGACATGCTCTTCTTGAGGGTAGTGGTAGGTGTGCTTTCATGAAAGCCGTAGAAATCTCCCTGCACATGAAACAACCTCACTGACAACTGCATGCCATCATCTGTCGGTCTGAAGAACCACAAGGGTGAAGTCAATTTAGGAAATTGATCATATGCACAGTGTGCACCCAAACTTAAGGAACTCTGTTTCAATTAATATATTGAGTTACATGTGTGGACACAAATGGTTTGTGCAAAAGATTTAGGGTAAATCCTATTATGTGGAATACAATTATTTGATAACAAATTGAAGGAAATGATGTCCTTCGTTTAAGGCGACACGAAATTCAAAACTAACCGGGGTTCGTTACACCGGGGATTCCCCCGCCAGTTATTTTGTATTATACTTCTGAAATAAAATATGGTTCGTACAAAAGCTTTAGGGTAAATCATGATGTGGAATAGAATGATTCCCTTATATGTGTTGTAATTAGGGTAAATACTATCATGTGGAATCGAATGATTTGTTAGTGAAATTGACGGAAATGGTGTCCCTCATTTAAGGCGACATGACAGGTCTCCGGTACTACAGGGATTCCCCCGCCAGTTATTTTATATTATACTTCTGAAATAAAATAGGGTTCGTGCAAACGTTTTAGGGTAAATCATATGACGTGGAATAGAATGATTTAGATAGCAAAATTGAAGGAAATTGTGTCCTTCATTTAAGGTGACACGAAATTCAAAACTAACAGAGTACATCTGAAATAAAATAATGTCCTCAACCTATTATTCATTACTATAAAGGAATATATTGTAGGTGATTCGGCATGTATGTGTAAAAGCAATGTACACTGCATCTCATACCTTAGGTAGGTTAGTATCAAATGAGGCTGCCCCAGGAGTGGGACATCCCCCGGAGGGTAGTGCATAGGTTGAATAAGTGTAGCATCATATAATCTCCCAGAATATATGAGAATTGGGGCGGGGGGGGGGGCTTAGTTCTGGAGACATAGTGCGGGACCGAGCAGCTGTGCACAGGAACAATTTTCAAAGACAACTCTTTTGGACAGGGAGACATAGTGCGGGACCGAGCAGTTGTGGACAGGAACGATTTTCAAAGACAACTCTTTTGAACAGGGACAAGAACACAGACATACAGAGACCATTTAGATCACTATATTGAGCTTTTCGCAGCTAAAGGGCTCAATAAAAAATCTGTTCAGTTTTTCAGAAATTATTGCCCGTAAATTATATTTTAATTTTGCCCCCCAGATGTCGCCACCTATAGGTGGATCAACAATGACATGGTGTTTTTAACTGTACCCCCTACCTAGATTTAGTACTGGGATGTTCTTGAATGAATGTATCTATGTCAGTGGCTTTTTTGCCTGTATATGGCGAGATTCTGCTGGTGGACGTTTCCTCCCCGAGGCCCGCCCCCTGTACAGACCTTTTGGTCTTTGATATATGTTGGCATTTGTGGGAAGTTGATGCTGGGTCGACATCGGGCCTTACAGACTAGTCTTTTGTGTTAAATGCCGTCGTTTTCATCTGACGACGATACAGCCCACCAATCCCCAGTGTACGAGCTGTCACAGCGAAACAGCTCACCAATTACCAATATACGAGTTGTCAGAGCATTTCCATCATAGCTCTAAAAATTTGTATCTAATACCGCTTATGCCTGTGCTAGGGGCCGTGTGGTCATATCAACCAAGTTGTCACATGAACAGGTACAACAAAAGCGTACCTGAGATACAACACATATCACGAATCGTTAGATTCTTGTTATGTGCTTTAGAATAGGTTAACCGAAAGACTATACTGTGAAGTCATCTGGCTCTGTCAGTATGTCGGCACCTCTTCCCACTTCCCTTATATGTGTTGTAATTTAAAATCGGCAAGTCCACTGTCTCTGTTTAATTCATTTGTGGGAGAAATGTAAAAACATGTACATGTTCCAGGGCCTAAAATAACCATACTGTACACAACTGAATGACATGCATGCTGTAAACCAGAAACTGAATGTACTTTAGATGCAAATGGCTCCAGACTATTTTGACAGTTATAACTGTGAACCAATGACTAATGTGCTATCTATGCAAATGAGAATATGGAATTGGTACCCAAACAGAGGCAGCCACTTTAACAAGGTCCAGATGGAAAATTTGCATATAACAGAAATTGTAGATGAAACACAAGTATCCAGTCTCGGACAGAGCTGAAATACAATAGGTGTCTTCCCCTAGACAAGAGCAATATGCACAACAAAGGTGATGG
Source organism: Hanleya hanleyi (assembly GCA_036873755.1). NCBI lineage: Eukaryota > Metazoa > Mollusca > Polyplacophora > Lepidopleurida > Hanleyidae > Hanleya > Hanleya hanleyi. Next base: position 147,666 of record JAVTVY010045371.1, read on the forward strand.
TACGATAAGGCGGGATTTTGGCCCATACGTGGTGCGATTGAAATCGAAGAAATAAAATGTCCTAAAAATACTTGTGTTTTAATGTAACGGCGAGAGAAAATATAAGTACACAATATGCGAAAGTTTTAGTGCGATTGCGTTATGATTATAGTTATGACATGAAACTGAAATCCACAGCTTGTGCTATTTCGTGAAAAAAGGGTCTAGATCGAGTCCTTCAGACACGCATTTAGACGCGAAGGACCCGTTGGACCAAAACGCCATTTAACCTTGTGTTGTGCGGTTGCATTATATCCCCAATGCTGGAAAATCTTTGTGGTCCAAGGAGTCCTTCATACTAAAAAATGAAAAGTTATGAATCATAACGCTAAATTATAATTTATCCCTGAAGATGACTGAGATTATTAGTCGAAACATTGTATCTTGGAATATAACGTTTGAAGTTTTCGTAAGTAGATTAAAGTGAAAAAACAGCCTGTTACAGTTGTCGTGGTGTAGTGGATACGCACGTTGGATCACAAGTGCCTCGAAATTTTCTTTTACCGAGTTCGAATCCCAGGAGGGCAACATGTGTGACGTCGACAAGTTATTTCAATCTTTCTCATTTTTGTAAAAAGAAATTGCATTCAGTATATCTGAAATAAGATTTCAGTCTATCATTATGAACCAATAAAAAAGTAAAATAAATATTGTTTACCGATGACAAGATACCGTGTGGACATTACGGGCTAGTCAAACGTTGAAATCGAACGATCAGTCGCTAGCTGTTACAACGGCAATATATTCGCCTAAATTGTGAATTTCTTCTCCAATATGTGCATGTAAAATCGACTGCAACGTGGTGAATTAATAATAACGCCTTGGTATCGAAAATATGTGAAGCTATCATGGTTCACCGAAACATTCAGTCCGTTGATTGACAGTTGCCGCCGACGACAAGCTGTACATTGCATTGTGATTGACAGATGGAGAGAAGAAATGTACATTCCTATGAGTCGGCTGGCTGTGGGCAAAAAACCCGCCTTACAATACCATCTCCTTTGAAGTTGATTGACGAAGGCATTCGGAAGTTATATGAAGGAAAATTGAACAAAATGGGAAATTTCCATATAAGGATATTTGTAGATAAAAACTCAGTTCCCAGTTTCGGACAGCGCTGAAAAACAATAGGTGTCTTCCCATAGGCAGGACCAAAATGCACCACAAATTTGAGGTTGATTGACACACGCATTCAACAGTTATTCGACGGGAAAGAAAAGTGGAAAACGAAGAAGCGGAAGAAGCAGAAGAAAATGACAAACACATAAGGCACCCCTGCCTAATAGTCTCATTTAATCAGCCGTATCTATTCTATCAAGCGAACGAGCGTAGTTTCAGCACGGCACAAGTCAGTTCAGTCTTGCCCTGGGAGAAATCCAAATCCCTGTGTAATTTACCCCAAAGACACGGAAGCTGGATACCGGTACTCAGTTTCCGTAGTGAGCCATAATTTCTGGGGTAATAACTCCAGTGATATCACGGAGACACTGGCGTCTTTACAATTCAGCTTCACTTGAGAGATTCAAGGATGGTTAAAAACATTCTAAAACACCATAGGCTAATACTTCTACAAATGTGCGTAGAACGCCATTGATGATCCAAACCAGCCTAAGGCTTAACTAGGGAATATAATTGCTCTGCTTTGTGTCTTCTAAGTACCGTACGCATTCGCTAAAATTATCACCTCTTTTTACACCTGATATAAGCTTATAATTGCATAAAATGTCCAACTAATATTTCTAGAATCCATAATTCATTTCGTTCTTCGTTCAAGTCTACTTCGAAACATCATTTGGTACGCTAAAGTACATGAATCTTAATATATAATCTTTTTAACTACCAGTCGAGACAAACAGGCAGAATGGATGAACGGATTTACTTGAACACGTACTCACAGAAATTCTTGGCTAGTCAGTTATGCATTATGATATGAGAGAGAGAGAGAGAATTAAGGCTTAACGTCGCATTCAGCAATATTTCAGCTATATAGCGACGATCAAACAAAATTCTAAGTAATCAATTCAAAACTCGGTAAACTAATGCGTTAAAACAGGTACAAACATTAAAATTTGTACAACAAACCAATCTCTCTCAAATAACCTAAAATACAATCCTCTTTCACTCTGCTAAAAAGATCCTCCAGCGTAGCCGCTCGATAAAAAGTATCTCTTACAGTCTTAAAATCTATGCAGTCTATGAGAATATGTTTCACCGTGAGATCTTCATGGCAAGGTATACACCTTGGAATCGGCTCCTGTTTTAGTAAATATTCATGAGTAAATCGTGTGTGACCGATCCTACATCGTCTAATCATGGCCTGGTCGAAACGTTTATGACTGTTCAGGTGAGTATAACCAACCGCTTTTTTGAACTCGTGAAGTTTGTTATTATCCATAGTATCCCATAAAGATTGAAACAGCTTTCTTACATAAGCGCAGATAGATGGTCTGAAATCGCTGGATGGTATTCCAACAGGGTCAACCTCTTCATCTAGAGCTGCCTTAGCCAATGTATCAGCTTCAGTGTTGCCTTTGATGTCCACGTGACTAAGCACCCAACAAAACACAATATCTATCTGTTGATCAAATCTGGTGTCATATAATTGTAGAATTTCCAAGATGGTGGGATGAGTGGAATTTCCATTTTTAATTGCTTTAAGGCATGACAGTCAATCTGAGAATATGACATATTTTTTCCTTCTAGTGGATCCAATACCTTCTAAAGCTGATAATAGAGCTTTTGCTTCTGCAGTAAATATGAAACTTTTACCTGGCAGTCGATACGTTTTAGTTTTGGAACTAAAGATAGTAGCACATGCTACTCTCTCACCATCTTTAGAACCGTCTGTATAAATAGCCTGATGTGAACTGTATTTCTCTCTCAGTAGACCAATTTCTTGTGTATACACGAGCTGGCTCGTGTCTGCCTTTTTATATTTAGTCAGTGAAATATCTACCTCTGGCGTGGCTAACTGCCATGGTGGAGTTGGCAAGAGCACGTTAGGTAAAATCTTACTAACTTTAATACCAGCTGATACAAGGTGTGTTCAAGAAAACTGATCGGAGATATATTAATGTCGGAAGCCATAAAGCATTCTTTAGTTCGACTACATACAAGAGATATCATTCATGGGATGTTTCTTTGTTTATAGAGTTGCTTGAATTTCTCATTAAAAATATCTATGTGAAATTTGGCAACACAATATACCAGCAGGATATAGGTATTCCAATGGGTACTAATTGTGCACCCCTGTTGGCCGACCTGTTTCTGTTCTCTTATGAATATGACTATATGCAGGCGCTTTCAAAAACCGATCCATTCAAAGCCCGTTCCTTCTCATTCACCAAACGCTATATAGACGATCTTCTCGCTGTGGATAAATCGCTATATAAATGACGCAGTGAAGGATATATATCCACCTTCACTGGATTTGAAGGAAACTACAGATAGCCCTACAGGCACATCTTATTTAGATCTCTACCTCTTTAAAAATGAAGCGGGCATTCTCTCTCGTCGACTTTATGACAAAAGAGATGATTACAATTTCGACATCGTAAACCATCCCTTTCTGGATAGTAATATTCCAGTGGGACCTGCATATGGCGTATACATATCTCGCTTAGTAGCATTTGCTAGATCCTGTGTTAAATGTGATGATTTTAATCAACGTCACAAAACATTGTTGCAGAAACTTATAAAACAGGGCTATTCCACCAAGCGCCTCCACTCAAAGTTTTCAAATTTGGCGATACATATCGCATGCTGATAGCAAAATACGAGCGTAGCGTGCAAGATCTATGGCGTTACGTTTCGTGACTTGTGTCTAATTCCGCTTAACCCGGGGCTAGGGACCGTATGAACCCATGTACTTCAAGATCCTCATGGCACTCATATGAACAGTCACAATCAAAGCGTGACTGAGATACATCATTCTTTAGATGACGACTTTACAACGAATATTATGGATTAAGAATACTGATCAGCGATACGGATTTGATATTTTTTGAACATCATGATGTCTTGCTGGCATCATTGAAAACTGTTGACCGCTTCTCTCTTGCAGGAAACAAGCCTATATTTATGTATACTATGATTGTCTTTTTGAATTTGGTGCTAATACTGTTATGTGGAAAATGGAATAGGTCTTTGGATTATGGACGCGGATATTCTCTAATGGACGACGGCTGGATTATGAATGACGGACTAGACGCTTGTAATTCATACGGATTCCAAGAGGTGGAATAATCGAGGGTTTTTCCGAATATAAATCTGCGTACTCAGGGTTGAAAACACAGTTATATGCAGGATTTGAGTGGTTCGAACGCAGTTTTGTGATATATTGCAGCGATAATTTAATTCTCCGAAGTTCTAAAGGAAATTCATCCGCTTCCACATACAAGCTTTCTTGGGTGATGTTCTGAACGCACCGAGGCAAAGCCTTAGTCCTTGATGGAGAATAGGATCTAGCTTTGCCAAGTTTGACTTGCTTGCACCATTGTAAACAATAGAACCATAATCGAATTTGGAACGAACAAGCGATCGATATAAATGAAGGAGAGTTTGCTGATCTCCTCCCCACTTATAGCTGGCAACGACTTTCAACAAATCTAGAGCTTTCGTGCATTTGGCTTTTAAGCAATTTATATGTGATTTGAATGTTAGTCGTTGATCAAACAATATGCCTAGAAATTTGACCTCTTTTACCACTTTGATTTCAGTTCCATCTAAGGTAAGTACTGGATCTTCGTGCTGAAAATATTTTCTGCAAAAGTGTATACAAATTATCTTAGCTCTGGAGAATTTGAAACCATTTTCTAGACACCATTTCTGAATTCTGTGTAGACAAAGTTGTAATGTTCTCTCAATACTGTGTATACTTTTCCCGCTACACGATATATTGAAATCGTCTGCAAAAAGTGAGCCATCAATTGATTTATTCAGAACTGCAGCCAGGTTGTTGATCTTAATACTAAACAGAGTAGTAGACAAAATACTGCCCTGTGGGACACCCTGGTCTTGATCAAAATGATCAGACATAGTTGTACCCAAACGAATTTGGAATTGTCTATCATTCAAAAAGTTGGAAATAAAAACGGGTAAACGACCTTTTAATCCCATCTTTTGAAGATCTTTAAGAATCCCGTATTTCCTTGTAGTATCGTAGGCTTTTTCTAAATCAAAAAAGATAGAAACCACATGTTCGTTCTTGGCGAAAGCATTCTTAACATACGAATCTAATCTGACTAAATGATCAATGGTACTTCTATTTTTCGGAAACCAGCTTGAATATCAGTAAGTTTCTTTTCAGTTTCCAGGTACCAAACAAGGCGATCATTTATCATGCGTTCCATAGTTTTGCAGACACAACTAGTCAGTGAAATCGGACGATAATTACCAGGGTCTGTATGGTCACGACCAGGCTTTGGTACTGGTATAACTATGGCATTGTGCCAGGACGGAGGAAATTCTTCTCTATACCAAAGTCTATTGAATATGCGTAATAGGATTTCTAGAGATGATTCCGGTAGATGTTTCAAAAGCTGATAATGAATATTATCAGGGCCTGCAGCAGAATCATGAGCTTTCGTCAGAGAAGCATGAAGTTCTTCAATTGTAAACGAAGCGTTATAGCCTTCATGGTTACCGGAAGTGAATTTAATTTCATTTTTCTCTTCTCTTTTTTGGAAACTTTGAAATTTAGGTACATAATTTTCTGATGAAGAGTTTTTGGCAATTGTTTCTCCTAATTTATTTGCAATTTCCACTTTGTCAGTAATCACCTGATTTCCATCGTTGAGATGATGAACGCTGGACTTGGAGCTTTTACCTTTTATTCTTTGGATCATATTCCAAACTTTCGTTATTGGAGTATGAGTATTTATCTTAGAAACATAATTTCTCCAAGAATCACGTTTATTCTGTTTCATGGTTCTACGAGCTTTAGCTCTTGTAACTCTGAGATCTTTCAAATTTTCAGGATTAGGATCTCGGGGGAAATATCGTTCAGCCTTCTTCCTACATTTTCTTGCTTCTTTACAGTCATCATTAAACCAAGGTTTCTTAATATGTGCAACTCCTGAAGATGTGGGAATGGTTTGGTTGGCAATTTCTATCAACATATCTGAGAATAGCTGTATAGGATCTGAAGCATCAGCGAAGGAGACTGATTGTAGTTTTTGTGAACAAAGCTTTTCAAACTCGGGCCAGTTTGCTTTCTTGAAATTAAACCTTGTGAAATGAGGGTCATCAGCTGAATGAACAGCTTTTAGGACAGTGGGAAAGTGATCACTTCCACAAAGGTCATCATGAACAGACCAAAAAAATTCTTCAAGAATAGGAAGGTCGCAAAGGGAGATATCCAATGCTGAATAGGTTCCATGGGCCGAGGACAAATGTGTATAAGAACCATCATTAAAAATACATAAAGAATTATTTGATATACGCCCATTAAAATCACCCATCATTAAACAAGGTTTCGGGAGCTGATCGTAAAGATCTTGAAGTTCATTGAGCCGGAAATTACCAGAAGAAGGTATGTACCCCGTGCATAATGTGAAAACAGAATTCAAGGTAATACAAACTGCTACAGCTTGTAAATCTGTCACTAAATCAACAGGACTGTGTAAAACACCCATTTTAACCAATATTGAAGAACCACGTGTAGCTTTTCCATTTTCCTCTAAAGCGTAGGAATGATAAGGTGTGTATTGGCGAAATTTAAATTTATCTTTTTCTGCTTACTTCAGAAAGGTCTCGTTGAGACAAAAAGCTGATGGTTCATAATCTTGAGTTAATAATTGGAGTTCATTTAAATTTGGCCAAACTCCTCTGCAATTCCACTGAGCGATAGTTGGTGGCTGAGCCATCTTTAGTCTGTATATAGAAATAAAACACAAAACTGCCCAAGCCAAGATATATAAGGTTAGCTTAGCCATTATGTACGTTTTATTTTGGGTAATCCTTTTTTACCTTTCTTATTATTTCTCATTTGTTCTCTCTTGTCTTTTTTATTTTCCTTCTTATAAACTTCTTTCTCTCTCTCTTGTCCCAACAAGTCCTTCGACCTTTGGTTCAAGGAAGACTGGCCTTTTAATGGACGATCACTGCACTCCTGATACTCCTCATCAGAAAGCATGGGTGTATCGTTGGTAGGAGTGGGAGTATCATCGACCATTTTAGGCTCTTTGCTGGATTCGATATCTATGGTATTCTCTTTATTCTTCTTTTCTTGATTCGAGGTAGCTTTATTACTACAAGACTCTTCACTACTTTGTTTTCCTGTGAACTCCTTCAGTACTTCCTCGTTTGGTGTAAAGTTTACATCTACACCGGAGTGAATAGGACTAGTGAAGGAATCTACAGACTGCACAAGTGCATCCTTACCCGAAACACTACCAGTGTCCGGTAAGTTGTCACCCTTCAATTCAACTTCCGGAGTTAATACCACGTCAACACTTTCAGTCTGATCAGAAATCGACTTCTGATCACATGCCTTCTGATCACCTGCCTTGACTTCTACATCATCGCAAACCTCACTCTCACTGACATCTTCATCACTCTCACTGACATCTTCATCTTCCGAATTACAACCTTCATCCATCGCGTCATCGAGACACTCGTAGCGGTTTGGGGTTTTCTCATTGCTCTCGGCGGCAACTATCTCCGGATGACGTTTGATAGGTTTGCCATCAGGGCCTACAGTCTTCCACAGGCCTAGGTCTATAGCATTAAATCCTCTTCGGACTTCTACGGGCGGAGCAGAGCGAGGACCAGAGGAACCACCCTTTCCGCCGTTAGGTACGGTATCTCCAGAAACCTGTTTGGCTTTTGGACAGGTTTTTTAAAGTGTCCTTCCTGATGACAGATCAGACATTTATTTTTCAAAGGACACCTCCAGTTCATGTGATCCTCTGAACCACAAGTATAACATGTTTTTACTTGACCGTTATACCATACAGGAAGTCTCATACCTCCAACAAAAATAGAAGAAGGAAGAGGTCGTTTGAATTTAGTCATCCAAATTCTTCGAACCCCTGTCTCAAACTCTCTATCGAAAGAGTAGAACTCTTTTTGTACAGAAAGAACATCACCATAAACCTCAAAAGCGCTTCTGATCGCAGAATCTGGGAAATCGCATGGTCCTTTCATCTTTACTAACAATTTTCCTGAGTCTATTTCCTCAAAATGGCCACGTTGATCTCTAACACGAATACCTTCTAGCACTAGGCGAGTTTTGGTATTTTCATTTGCCAGTGTGACGTTCCACAAGGTATTTGATACCTGTACTAGACCCTTAAGGATTTTCGGTCCTGATCCAACAGTGTCTTTCAATGCGTGATATATATCTTCCGCATTAGCTTTCTCTAGACCTTTAAGTTGTAGGCTCAGTGACCTATCATACTTTCTAAAGGCCATAGTGAAAAAAAAAATAATAATTAAAAAAAAAAAATAAGAAAAAAATAGGGACTATCAATACAACTACAAACTACAAATAGTGACACGCACAAACCTCAACAGTGAGCCTCCCCACAGAGTAAACATTGAATACTCCCCGATGGAGCCTCACTCCAAAGACGTACACTGTAACCTTTACAACAATACACTGAGACTTCAGGGCCAGGCAGAACAAAAGGCTAGTCCCAAACCCAGCGAGTTGCCTGGCTACAACGAGGAACAAAAGAACAGAGAACAAAGGCTAGCACACAGCTGTACACTCAGGGCTAAGCCTACAATGCACAGCAATATAACTTCGGTATGTTACATTTATCCAACCTACCTCGATTTACACAAAACTTATGTGCAAATCGACCTACGTCAAACCGAACGAAAAACGAACCAACTTCAAACTAGATCAAGTCAACAAGGATATATATATACAACAGCAAAATGCGAAATATTTACAGACAGCGAACAAACAGAGAAGAGGGAGACAGAGAACAAAAAAACACACCAACCCTCACAGTCACAAAGACCGAGAAGGTAGTAATGGCGGCTCTCTGCCTTCCCAAACCAGGCCAAATATTATATATTACACAAAAATCAGAGCTAAGATCAGCTGAAATCCGCAGAATTAGACAAATATCTCGGAGCGAAGTGAGAACACGTCCGACTCCCAATCTCTCTACATCCGGGCCTCCGTCCCATTAGGGAATCTCAATACAGCTACAAACTACAATAAGTAACACCGACAAACCCCAACAGTGTGCCGCCCCACAGAGTAAACATTGCTTGCCCCCCCCAGGGAGCCTCACTCTAGGTGTAGGTGAAAACTATATAAGCAGTACAACAATACACTCTCTCTGAACCTCAGGTCTTGGTCGAACAATAGCCCAGTTCTAAACCTGGCCGTTGCTGGGCAATGCCGAGGAACAAAAGAACAGAACAAAAGACTCGCTCGAACCTGTACTCTGAGGGCTAGCCTTCAGTATACACTTTCAATATGTACATGTATTTAGCCTAGCTCAATATACGCAGATATGTGCAAATCGACCTAAGCCAAACTGAACGAAAAAAGAACCAACTACAAACTTTATCAAGCCAACAAGGAAAAATATATACACCAACAAAATACGAAATATTTACAGACAGCGAACAAACAAAGAGGGAGACAGAAAAAAACCCACCGACCCTCTCAGTCACAAAGACCGAGACGGTAGTAATGGCAGATCTCTCCCTTCTCAAACCAGGCCAAACTGACTAAGTCAGAAAAACGCCCTGAACAGCAAAAAACTCAGAAATAATTCTAAACTTTCACCACAGGTATTTGCCAAAAGTATTCACCAAATGTATTACTCAAAAATCAGAGCTAAGATCAGCTGAAATCCGCAGAAATAGACAAATTCCTCGGATCGAAGTGAAAACAAGTCCGACTCCCAATCTCTCTACATCCGGGCCTCCGTTTTAGATTCAGTTTGGGTGTAAGTAGACGTTTTCGACGAAGGTGAGCGAATACTCAATTCCCCACCCAGCACCTGGTAATAGCAATATTTCCATGATAATATAGTATTTGGAGCTTGGTCTGCTAGGACTATGGCAAATTTACTCTGGAGATTTGCCAGAACTTCTTGTGAATTGAGAGTTCATAGTATTTGTTTTGCCTGAAAACGAGTAATTCTGTCAGTATGGCAGATTGTCTCAACCACCTTGCTCTTTGTGAGGTCCAGTCAATCATCGATTACTGCAGATTCAACTTTTTCTAGCGTTAACCACTTTTTCCAGCCTTGTCAGTACTGTCTTCTGGTCGACCTTGAGGTTTACTCTTCTCGGTTCTCAGTATTTAAGTTCCTTCATCAGGAATTGTTAGAACTTTATTGCTCACTGTATTAAGTTTACTAGTGACACTATGTTTGGATGGTTTATAGATAAATTTCGACGATTCACAATAACAACTATAGTCTCAATATGTGTACAAGTTCCCGTCAAACGCCTTGACAGCATTAGAGTTATTGAATATTTGAAATAATTAATGAGACCAGATATACCCATGATGATACGGGCAAACCAGAATGTCGACACCTTTGGAAATGTAACGGTTTGAAATCTTTAATTTTACATATTAAGTTGAACATCCTGTTATGCTCACTGTCCGATCCTCTGCTAAATTTAACTCCGGAATCCAGAATTGTTTTTTTTTCAGTTTAACTGGAATAACAAACACGACGAGATAGCTAGAGTCAAATGAGTTAAACCTTTCAAAGGTAACTGAGTGAATATTCCATCAGATAAATATTTCAAGTGGTGTCACTTTCTCTTTGCGGTCTTCTCAGTCTGAGTATACTAAAATCCCGGGCTCATGTCAACGCCATATGGGGTCAATTTCAACGACATGTTTCGCATAGACAACCCGATTGCCGTCAAAAGTCAAATTATTTTGCAAAACATAAACTTCATGATAAATAACAAACTCATTCTCTTAAAAAAAATATGACTCAACTGCGGCATCACATTTATTAATGATCTGATACAGGACAACAAATTTCTCAGTTATTAATGAAATCTATTCCCCCAAAATATCTTTGTTTTCTAATTCAATCTGTCATTAGGACAATAAAGAAAGCTGCAAAGAACATTTCCGACTTATCAAGTAAGATACAATCTCCATTTATTAGCTAATATCAAATGGAAGTCCACTCTTCTTCACTTTTCGGTTAGGATCTATTGATATAAATGATATGGTCACTCGTTTATTTAATCCACTGTTTTTAAATGTGAACGGATACTTTGCAAGTTAAGCACATATACTGATGGTGGATAGGCACTAACTCAGCAACAGTAAATAAAATCCAACTTGTTTTGCTCATTCTTCAGACAGTCCGGTGTCTGACTGGTTCAAAGGGCCTGCATTGGGCGTTAGCGGGTTCGATTCTTACTCTGGAATCATCCATTGCATTATACTACCGTTTGGGTCATTTTTTTTTTATCTAAACGTAACTTACAGGGGTAAAAGCGTTCGGTGTCCGGTTTTTCACGTATATTATCGCTCTATTAGCGTTTGAAACGCGTTTCAATAGCGTTCTAAACGCGTTTTGTATTCGTTTCGTTTGCTTCTCAAAGAACGCGTTTATACCTCGCAAACGCGTTTGATCATCGGTATGTTCATTTATCTTTAGTTTCGTTTCGCTTAAAACGCGTTTCGGAACGCGTTTTATTGTTGTTGTTAAATAAGCATCACCGTCCACACCACGGTTGCTTCGTCGGGCGAGAATACTATTTGATCTGTTTTTTATTTATTTTTGCAATGGTTCGGCGACTGAATGTTGATCAAAACCCGCATGGAGTCAAGGTCAGGCGAAATGCTTTTTCGGTTCGTTATCACACGCCTGACTAATCATTTCGCTTGGTACGGGAAGACAAATATTTCTTCGCTTGGTGAACGAAAAGATTTAAGCTTGCGTTTGAAACGCGTTTTGAAAACGCGTTTCGAAACGCGTTTTGGAAACGCGTTTCGTAACGCGTTTTATTGTTGTTGTTGTTGTTAAATAAGCATTACCGTCCACACCACGGTTGCTTCGGCGGACGAGAATATTATTTGGTCTGTTTTTTTATCTTTGTACAACGGTTCGGCGACTGAATGTTGGTCAAAAGCTGCATGGAGTCAAGGTCAGGCGAAACGCTTTTTCGGCTCAGTATCACATGCCTGACTAATCATTTCGCTTGGTACGGGAAGACATATATTGTTTCGCTTGGTGAACGAAAAGATTTAATCTTAGCGCAATATATAAACGAAACGAATTACCGGACACAGAACGTGTTTACCCTTGTATATTAAAGGCTATGCCACATATATTTATAGCACAGGGATTATAATAGCGGCTGGGGAAAGCCCCGACACGTGGACTTCCTGGCCTGGTTTGCAAAATAAAAACACAAATTTGCACAAAGTCGAACGAAAAGAGAAACCCGTTCGAAACGCGTTTATAAAACGCATTCACAAACGCGTTTATAAACGCGTTTCGTCAGAGCAAACGCGTTTGACGAGGGAAACGCGTTTTGATAAAATAAAAATTAAGCGATATTGAAAGCGTTTCGTTTACTATAATCGTTTGGTAAGCGTTTGAAACGCGTTTACATTTTGTTCCGTTCGCGTTTCGTTAGGTCAAACTAAACGAAAATAACCGGACACCGAACGCTTTTACCCCTGTAGTTCATAACTTTCCATCAGATGACTTGCTAGATCATTGTTCTTGGATGTTTAACATCCACCGGTTCTAGGTGTAGTATGGACATGCCATTCAGAGTGTCCATATGTTTTTAGATATGCAGTCAGAATATGGTCCTGTAGAAGTGGGAATATCGAATTCTTGTCAGTACACCGGCATCTTTTTCCACCACATTTATATGATGCGTATAATCCCTCGCTATTGCAATCATTCTATTCAAGGTGTCAACGTTGAACAACTGTAATAAAGTCGTGGCTGAGATACAATAGTTACACCTTGTGAATCACTCTTAATTCGTGGCATGTCTTCGGTCAGAATGCGGTCCGAATATCGATCCGTAATATTGCCCACCACCATGAAATGTTCTCTCCTAATTAAAAGATAACAACTCTTGATACCTGTTTTCTATCTCTCTCAAATCGATGCGACGGTCCGTTTGGTCACGTCAGTCAAGGTGGTCAAAACGAAAAACTACAATAAACTGTGGTTGAGCTTCAGAAAAGAAAATCATAACATTCGAGAATCAATCGGTGTCCGGGACTGATGGGCTAGAGTACCTACGTTTATAGTATAAACGGCATGCCGATTTTTAGGAAAATAAATCCAGAAATGTAGATAATATCAGATAAAGTAACAAAAATATCACAAATGTACTTTATGTATGATATTGAATTCTGTATTTGTATAAATAAGTTTGAAAAGGTGTTGCTCGATTGGAATTTCTTATTCATCTTATTCTGAAGAAAGCAATGAGCATATACCTTATGTGCCATCCAGATGCAGTTATATTAAAAAGTTGTTGTTCCCGCCGCCAGTTCATGTTATCTGTTAACCACCAAACCAGATTAAGAAATGTTTATCAATTCTTAATAGGGCGTTGTTGCCTTAATGTCCACATTTCTGTAGCATATCTGTTCAGTGGATAAAGGGAGAGTACTTTGCATCTAGCGACCGGAAAGTAAAGGCCTACTATCTTATTTCCCCTGTATTGCATTTTGCCTCGTAATCTCACTGTTATGTGAGTAGAAAGTAGATCATGTTGATTTCTAACAGTACACATGTGCTTGAACATTCAGTAATAACTCGTCAATCTAGCAGTATAACTGATAAATGGAGCCTTTATAGTCCTTTGTCCATGAGGGGAGAGAAATGTGTGGCAAATAATCTTGCATATTAATCTGAAATGCATTTATTAGCTTTCCAAAAATGAATACAATTTTGGGGGTACAGCGATACTCTCCAACTTCAATAGCACTCTGACGAAAGTGAAAAATTGGGCTGTCAAAGTTGGACGATGCAATATGAAGCCGCTATTCGCGAATTCTTCTGTTGTGTCAGATATCAATATTTTGTATACTATATCATTCTTAATTTGGCTTGGTGGTTATCAGTTTTTATTGGGGTGTAGCTATATCAGTTTTGCAAAAAAATGAGAGAGAGAGAAGTCAAGAATGTTGAGAAATCGGGATTGGGATGAATTTTCGGCTAAAAAATAATTAAATTTGGCATCAATGAATATAAATTCAAATTTTTCGCTGGAAGATATCAATATGATTAACCATGAATACAACATTATTCCCTCAAGTTCTAATAATAGGATACCATAAACTCACAATCCCCATGTTCCTTTCAAAGAAGAGAATCTTTCGCCAAAAGCAGTTAAAACATTTCGAGGATTACATTTGCTGACTTGTGAATTGTGATACATATGTACCTTGTTTGACTTATTTGCTATTAGATGACCGTCCAAGGTACAAGAAATATTCAGGTGCGGAATATATTAACGGTCATATTTTGGGTGAGTTCCGACCGATGTCATATGAGAGGTAACCTGCGGGAGATTCGACGATGGCAAAAAATAACATTGAAGTCAATGAGTTTTGCAGTTTGCTTCTGGTAGATAATATTTCAGAAGTGCATTAGATTCCAAGCAATACAACTTGTATAATTTTCCCTCACATGGAACAGACGCGGTCAATGAAAACTAGCGTACTCCATGCAAATTTTAAGACGCCAAACGACCAGAACTCACCCAGCAGGTCATGTGATCGACACATGAGAAAGAGGTGAACAGTAGTCTACTCAGATGGGAATTCCTACTGAATGTTCCTTTAATATCACCCATAAGTTTCAGAACCGGTCGCCAGCCGTGGCCCATAAAGTAGTTCCGCGCCAATAATACAAAAATCTGTGATTCACCCAAATACACCCCCACTCACCGACCACCGTCATACGTCACTACTGATTTCTAATTGTATATATTATTGAGATTTGACATTAATAAATTACATACAAAGAATTATAATTTACCTAAATATATATATATATATAGTATAGACCTACATATGATATTATAAATAAATTCTTCGAATTTATACGATAATCATTAATAACGATTCAAAACACGGCGTATATTTTAGAATCTATATCAGTTTTACAAAAAGGGTGTTATTTCAATAAATATATATATGTAGTACAGATTTATGATATTATAAATAAATTCTCCGAATTTGTTCGTTAACCGTTCATAAGGGTTTTTAAACACAGCGTATAATTTAGCCTGTATATTAGTTTACAAAAAGGCGTTAATGCAATCGGTGTATGGCGACATTTGGTGTACGTTAATAATTGTACAGTAAATATTGATTATAACTTCGCTGTATAGATAGGGTGGTCGGTGTTATCATTTACAGAATCCTGTTGATTTTTTAATACGTACTGATGTATTCATGTGAGGTTGTACTAAAGTTGACGGTGTAACAGGTGTGATCGAATAAACAGAAATCGCACGGTTTAAATATAGGGGAGTATTGGCTATAGCCCTCATAACTTGATTTTGATTTGTATTCGATTCATCTCGCGGATTCGTATCTGACTCGCACATCCGGTGTGAAAGATGTCTGTCCTATTTACATACCTAGATCATCATATGAGAGAAGTGAACTGTCCGGATAATAGAGTTTACGAGATGAGGGCTTTCGAATGTGGTACCTGTACAAAAACATTCGCTACGAAAGATGGTCTAAAAAGGCATCTGATCACCGTACATACCGCGGACAACGGTAAAAAATATACCTGCGAAATTTGTGGAATGAATTTTAGCCGGGCCGATGCGAGACCACGACACCGCCGAAATAAGCATAGCGATGTGGCGGAAGTTATACCTTCAGCTAGTGGAGATACTTCGGAAGGACAAAATGTAACGGAAAAAGAATCTGCGGACTTGGTTAAAGGTACTGAAAAAACGTATACCTGTGATGTTTGCAGCGCTAATTTCAACCGAAGCGATGCGAGACTGCGACATCGTCGAAGCCAACACAGGGATATTCCCGCAACCCAGTCTTCCAGCAGAAAACGCCATATAGAAACAGGAACGAAACCAGCCGTGGTTAAAAAGGCGAAAATTCCGGGTGGAGATGTAAGTAGCAATTTATGCGTATATCCTATTTGTCATAATGTAGCAATTGAGTTTGGGAGGTAAGGGAGAATATTATATATAGACTAGCATGGATGTAATTCTTGTTAAAAAGGTGAATTCCCGATGGAGATGTAAGTATCATATTTCGATTGATACGTATATCGTATTTGCCATAATGTAAAAATTCATATTGGGAGGGTATTATCTATAGAATAACATCTTTGTGATTTATCTTTCAGAATGGTACTAATACAGTGACCGTCGTTAACGAGGCAGCCGTACAACCAGCGCCATCAGCCGAGTTGGAAAATGTAAGTGATTATTATTATTTATATATCAGGAAGAAGCCGTTTTCATATGTAGTATTCAATCACCCTCATCGGTTAATTATATAGATTTACTTATCTCGATTCGTTAGGCACCGTTTCCAATTATCTTTCGCGAATGAATCGTTTATTTCGTCAAATTTTCTCGAAGTCGCGATTTTCCAAGACGCGAGGGAATGGTTTTTTTTCTTCAAAATAAACGATTCATTCGCGATCGCTGTTCGAATGGTTTTTTCCCCCTGTTGGTAATCGTTTTTTAAACGAGAAAATTTTCTCGAATAAAAAGCGATATCGCGATTCAATGGTTTTTTAATCGAGAAAATTTAAGCGACTGAAAAAAAAACGATTGAGGATTATAGCCGAAAGTAGTACGGCAAAGTTCATTTTGACTGACCCGCATACACGTTCCAGTTTCCATATCACGAACACTTCAGTCAGACTATAAGTTCGATCATTTTTGCTTCTTCCTTTTCCATTCTTCTTTGCCTTGTGTAAAACTATAGCGTGTTTCAGTTCAGTTGGCGGTTATATAGACACGATGGGGATATCGAAAGAAATTGAAAAATATATATATATACATAGGAATAATGGTGAACGATATATACACATAATTAAAACTTCATATTTACATATATTCTGTACTAGACCTAGTAGTTCTCTCCACGCTAAAGGAGGAGAGCGGCGAGAGCACTACAAGGTCTAATTTTGTACGGGACACAGGCCCGGATATGGTCAGATTGAGTCATTTGCACTTGCAATTTCGTCTATTATTTTGAGTATTTCTGTGTTTTAAAGCTGGTATTATTCCACATTTCTTGTGCAGTATTTTTCGTGAACGTTTTTGGCATCCGTGCGTGCTGAAATTTTGAGTTGATTCGTCAGATTTTCGCGTGGGTTTTTGTCCTAAGATTACCATTTTCCTTGTGTAGATAGATGGCGCTGTATTGAATATAACATTGCCATACGGGGCTTAATTATTAATATATAGCGCGGGCTATTTGTAAAACTTTTCACAACTGTCATTATTTTTTTGCTTGTTTGTTTGGTTGTGTGAATTAATCTTTTCTGGAGTTCCCTGGGTGGGAGTTTTGTTGTGCGGCTCCCTAAGTGGGAGTCTATAAGCGCAACACCCCACAGTTGCCTGGCTTGCGGGATATTTGATGGTAGATGAATACGTATATTTTCAATAAATTATGAAAATTAATAAATACAAAGGGAAAATATATATATATATATATATATATAAGGAAGGATTCAAAGAAAATAATGATATTGATTATTTTTCACAATTTGATGAAAATACACGTATGCATTCACCATCAAATATCTCACAAGCCTGGTAATTGCAGTATGGAAAACAATGAAAGTAGGCATGAACGCGGTTTGGTTGGGAAGATGATCAAGGTCTCGCCTGTGGTTAAAAAGGAAACCTTGACGATGCGAAGATCAGATCACGTGACTTGGCTGCTGAAGAATCAAACAACGCCCCTCACCGTGTATGATACTATATGAGAAATGACTGCATTAATATAAAATATGAATATAAAACTATTTTTTTTATTTTTAACCGATAATCGTACTCGGACGACAATTTTTTTCTCTCTTGGCAGCTTGGTTAATCCAGTAGGAGATGAAATTATATAATATTCAGGTGGTTTCTGGCTTGAACTTCCCTTTGGAATCATTCATAGTGCATTTATCAAAATGTAAAATTAAAATAAAAAATATTGTACATATGCGAATCCAACCGTTATATGCGATTCAATCACCATTGTGATATGTATTTAATATAAATATGAAATCACTGCCGCGAATATTCTTATAATCAATAAAATTAACTTGATGGTGATTTTTTGAACTTATTCACATCTCAATAGTTTAAAAACTGTACCAAAACATGAATGGATACCCTTTCCTAATGTATGTTTTACTATAACAAAATATACATATTTAATTACACTATTTTTCACCTTAATTAATCTAGAAATTCTCGGCTGGAGGGCTAAGCTGTTCTGGGTTATCGCCATGCGCCCATTCACACCTCTATCAAGTCTGTGCCATAATCATTCTGATAATGCAATCAACGACGAACTCAAATCCACTTATGACCTATACCCGGTATTTACAAAAACAAGATATTGCGACTATCATCCTGTATTGTTTATATCAAGTTGCATGAATATATGAGGAAATTATCGGACGTATGAAGGGAATGACTGAACATTAACACATTGTCGGCTCACACGATTATTAAATAAACATGTAATTTTGTCATTTACGCTTCGCCAGAGTAAATCTGAGCGCGGACGTCACAGGAAGCATGGTACAGGTATGTGTATAGATATTTCCAGCATACGCCCTACTTCGGCTTGTAGGAGACTATAGATCGTGAATCATATATATTATCCGGTTATCTTACGCATTTATACAGTATAGTATAGTAATATAGGTTTTCCATCGACAAATCCGCAACCAACATTAAATGTAGTTCCCAGTTCGCGGATAGAGCGGCGTACGACGGCAACACGGCCTATGTGTCAGATATCACTCCGCCTCACGATTCTCTCGCACCTTGAAAAAAACGATTCCCTCGCGATTGAAGATTCGCGATCAAGAACGGATCGCGCATGGGTAAACGATTCAAAAACGATATCGCGAGAGAATGGTTTTTTTCAGAAAAGGTTCAATCGTTTTTTCTCATTTTTTTCTCGATATCCTCGCGACTGATTCACGAATGATCGTTTTTCAATCGAGAAAATTGAAGAAAAATCGCGACTGAAGAAAAAACGAATAATGGAAACGTTCCCTTATATCTTGGTAGGGAGATGTCGCTCGTAGAGAGAGAGAGGGAGAAGAGGGACTGGAGAACTTCGTCGAAGACCCTATTGCTATCCCAGACGAATACATACCGGAAGCGGAAGACATGGATAGAATTTACCGGCGTCACTGGGGAGGGGTTAGACGGTATTTTCGACGAAGGAATCCAGTCCAAAACATATACAATTATAGGTTGACGGGGTTGGCGGCTCTCGGTGATTATGCGGAAAGTATATTCCGCGATCAAACAACGGGGTTTAAAGTGAACCTCTCCTTTGGATTCGTACTGCGAAATATCGATACCGGGGAGTTGCGGTATTATCACGGCAGTATAAATAATTCTAGAGTATTCCCAGCACCATTCGTGGTTAATGATAGGGCTAGTCTAGGTATATTCATCTCCGCGCTGAGAGACTTGGACCCACTCGAATGGGTTCGACGACAGAGGCCCGATACAAAATTCATCGCGGAGATTATTACTAATGTAACATTTTTTGTCAATCCGATTGAGGGTATGTTGATCGGCGCACCAGTTAACTTACCGACCTATATCAAGGAAAATAAAGGTCTTTATAGTTTGATCAGGGGTACAAACGGTCCCTATAAAGATAGATGTCTTTTTAGATGTCTAGCTATACATTTAAACGGGGTCAAAACGAGATCTTGCTAAACCTCAACCGCTGAACATTTGGAAACGTATTTGACCTTTCGCCGTATGGAATCTCGACATTTCCGTGGAGTGTCATTGAACCATCTCGATGACATCGAGCGGTTAGTCGGGGTTAATATTTTCGTATACCAACTAAATTCTAAACAGGCGGATGAGGATTCGGAAAGTGAGGACGAGACCCCGATTCAAAGATCAGTCGTCGCGACGCTGGTCCGGAGATCGACGGGTACTCAACCCGGATACCATGAATTTAAATATTTTTGAGGATCATTTTAGTTATATTTTTAATTTATGATTGTATAGTCGGAATTATTCTTGTAAAAAATGTGGGAAGTGTTTCGAGCGGTCCACGAACGCGGGGCGTCATGAATTGACTTGTCAGGTTACCGTCAAGCGGAAGTTCCCTGGGGGTATATATAAAAACCCTCAAACCATTTTTGATTTACTGGCCGATGAGAATATCCATGTCCCAGAACAAGATCGATATTATCCGTATCGAGCTTGTTACCATTTTGAGGCCTACTTGGAGAAAATTGATGGAGACGGTACCGCTAGAACGCAGTGGACCGCTCGACACATTCCCATGAGTGCGAGTATAAATTCGAATATACCGGATTTCGATACCCCTAAATGTTTTGTATCCACTAGCGATACACATGAACTTATTTCCCGAATGATGACCTACCTAAAATCCATCAGTTCGACTTGTTACCAACTGCTATGCGACAAGTTTCAATACGTCATTAAAGAGATAGAACGTCGTCTACTCGATATACTGGCTAACCCACCCTCGGATGATCAGGAGGGTACCGAGCCATCGAAAAGTAAAACGCCCTATATAGCCAAATTAAAGGATCGATTTCACGCGTATTTAATGGAGCTACCAGTCCTAGGCTTCAATTCGGGTAGATATGATCTGAATATGGCCAAAACAGCTGTATACGCGTATATAGCGAAACACGAGGTGGTTAAATACCACGCGAAAAAAAAATAATAAAACACATGGCTTTGGCTACACAAACTCGAAAGTTTCTGGATATCGTGAATTATTTGGCACCGGGGTTTTCCTACTCGAAATGGTTGGCGGCCTATGATTGCCCGGAGGGTAAGGTTGTGTTCTGTTATAGTTATATCACGGCATTCCGACATGTACGATACTCCCAAGCGGTCGATAGTCGGCGGGCCATCTATAATATTTCATAGGTATCAGGAAAAGGGTAAGACTCAGATGAGAGGCGGCAAAACTTGTCAAAATGTAGTCGGTTTCGACGCGAATGCTCTGTACCTATACCCCATCATGCTTGACATGCCGACAGGTCGATACACGAGACGACTGGCTGAGGACAGGTTCGAACTTAAAGGACAGGGTCATTCCCTCATGTAAGAAGTCACGGGAGAGCTGGTACATGCAGTACATGGAGATGGCAGCCATGCAGTGGACTTCAGATCAATATTACAATTATAGTATATTGTTGCTCATAATACAAGGCATTCTCTCAGTCGATGACACCACGTATCATAATATAGAGTAGGCCTCATGATGAGACTATACATGTACAGTACAGTACAACGCAGGACAGCAAGTCAGATCCTAATTTTTCTTTTTCTCAGCGTAACTGCGTAATTCCAGGTATAACCCTCTCTCTTTCTGACAGCGTAACTGCGTAACTTGAGATGTAGATCGGTCATGCATGCGGACATAGACTTCTCTTTTCCTGAGAGCGTTACTGTGTAACTCCAGATATAGATCTCTCTATATGACAGCGTAACTGCGTAACCTCGTCGAAGGACCATTTTCTTTTTGTCAGACCCTGTCTGTTTTGCTCAGAGTAACTGCGTAATTTCGGATCTAGACCTCTCTTTGCCTGAGAGGGTAACTGTGTAACTTTAGGTGCATCGTAGACATCTGTTTCTGACAGCGTAACTGTAAATTCGGCGATGAATTATTTATTTCCTCAACGTAGCTGCGTAACTTCGTCAAACCCTTTCTCTTTTTCTCAGCGTCAAGTTATGCATATCTCAAGTGATGGACCAATTCATTTTACTGACAGCGTAACTTCGTCAAGACTCTTTCTCTTTTGCTCGGCGTAAATGCTCTAGACCTCTCTTTGACTCGAGAGGGTAACTGCGTAATTTTAGGTGTGCAATAGACATCTTTTTCTGACAGCGTAACTTCGTAAGTTCAGCTGTGAACGTCTTTGCATGCAGACAGCGTAACTGCGTAAGTCCATTCATGGACCATTTATTTTTGCTCTGCGTAACTTTATTAGACCCTTTATGTTTTGCTCCTCACCAATAGCATTAACATGATTAGAGGTTTTCCATTTTTGTCAGCGTAAGTGCGTAAGTCCAGGGATAAGTCAATTCCTCTTTTCTGACACCGTAACTGCGTAACTTCAGATCTAGATCTCTTTTTATGACAGCGTAACTACGTACCCTCGTCGAAGGACCATTTTCTTTTTGCTGAGCGTAAGTGCGTAACTTCGTCAGAGCCTTTCTGTTTTGCTCAGCGTGACTGTGTAATTTCGGATCCAGACCTCTCTTTTCCTGAGAGCGTAACTGCGTAACTCCAGATATAGATCTCTCTTTATGACAGCGTAACTGCGTAACCTCGTCGACAGACTATTTTCTTTTTGCTGAGCGTAAGTGCGTAACTTCGTCAGACCCTTTCTGTTTTGCTCAGCGTAACTGCGTAATTTCGGATCTAGACCTCTCTTTTCCTCAGAGCGTAACTGCGTAACTCCAGATATAGATCTCTCTTTATGACAGCGTAACTGCGTAACCTCGTCGACAGACCATTTTCTTTTTGCTGAGCGTAAGTGCGTAACTTCGTCAGACCCATTCTGTTTTGCTCAGCGTAACTGCGTAATTTCGGATCTAGACCTCTCTTTTCCTCAGAGCGTAAGTGCGTAACTCCAGATATAGATCTCTCTTTATGACAGCGTAACTGCGTAACCTCGTCGATAGACCATTTTCTTTTTGCTGAGCGTAAGTGCGTAACTTCGTCAGACCCTTTCTGTTTTGCTCAGCGTAACTGCGTAATTTCGGATCTAGACCTAGCTCTCTTTTCCTGAGAGCATAACTGCGTAACTCCAGATATAGATCTCTCTTTATGACAGCGTAACTGTGTAACCTCGTCGACAGACCATTTTCTTTTTGCTGAGCGTAAGTGCGTAACTTCGTCAGACCCTTTCTGTTTTGCTCAGCGTAACTGCGTAATTTCGGATCTAGACCTCTCTTTTCCTGAGAGCGTAACTGCGTAACTCCAGATATAGATCTCTCTTTATGACGGCGTAACTGTGTAACCTCGTCGACAGACAATTTTCTTTTTGCTGAGCGTAAGTGCGTAACTTCGTCAGACCCTTTCTGTTTTGCTCAGCGTAACTGCGTAATTTCGGATCCAGACCTCTCTTTTCCTGAGAGCGTAACTGCGTAACTCCAGATATAGATCTCTCTTTATGACAGCGTAACTGCGTAACCTCGTCGACAGACCATTTTCTTTTTGCTGAGCGTAAGCGCGTAACTTCGTCAGACCCATTCTGTTTTGCTCAGCGTAACTGCGTAATTTCGGATCTAGACCTCTCTTTTCCTGAGAGCGTAAGTGCGTAACTCCAGATATAGATCTCTCTTTATGACAGCGTAACAGCGTAACTGCGTAACCTCGTCGACAGACAATTTTCTTTTTGCTGAGCGTAAGTGCGTAACTTCGTCAGACCCTTTCTGTTTTGCTCAGCGTAACTGCGTAATTTCGCATCTAGACCTCTCTTTTCCTGAGAGCGTAACTGCGTAACTCCAGATATAGATCTCTCTTTATGACAGTGTAACTGCGTAACGTCGTCGACAGACCATTTTCTTTTTGCTGAGCGTAAGTGCGTAACTTCGTCAGACCCTTTCTGTTTTGCTCAGCGTAACTGCGTAATTTCGGAGAGAGACCTCTCTTTTCCTGAGAGCGTAACTGCGTAACTCCAGATATAGATCTCTCTTTATGACAGCGTAACCTCGTCGACAGACCATTTTCTTTTTGCTGAGCGTAAGTGCGTAACTTCGTCAGACCCTTTCTGTTTTGCTCAGCGTAACTGCGTAATTTCGGATCTAGACCTCTCTTTTCCTGAGAGCGTAACTGCGTAACTCCAGATATAGATCTCTCTTTATGACGGCGTAACTGTGTAACCTCGTTGACAGACAATTTTCTTTTTGCTGAGCGTAAGTGCGTAACTTCGTCAGACCCTTTCTGTTTTGCTCAGCGTAACTGCGTAATTTCGGATCTAGACCTCTCTTTTCCTGAGAGCGTAACTGCGTAACTCCAGATATAGATCTCTCTTTATGACGGCGTAACTGTGTAACCTCGTCGACAGACAATTTTCTTTTTGCTGAGCGTAAGTGCGTAACTTCGTCAGACCTTTTCTGTTTTGCTCAGCGTAACTGCATAATTTCGGATCCAGACCTCTCTTTTCCTGAGAGCGTAACTGCGTAACTCCAGATATAGATCTCTCTTTATGACAGCGTAACTGCGTAACCTCGTCGACAGACCATTTTCTTTTTGCTGAGCGTAAGTGCGTAACTTCGTCAGACCCATTCTGTTTTGCTCAGCGTAACTGCGTAATTTCGGATCTAGACCTCTCTTTTCCTGAGAGTGTAAGTGCGTAACTCCAGATATAGATCTCTCTTTATGACAGCGTAACTGCGTAACCTCGTCGACAGACTATTTTCTTTTTGCTGAGCGTAAGTGCGTAACTTCGTCAGACCCTTTCTGTTTTGCTCAGCGTAACTGCGTAATTTCGGATCTAGACCTCTCTTTTCCTCAGAGCGTAACTGCGTAACTCCAGATATAGATCTCTCTTTATGACAGCGTAACTGCGTAACCTCGTCGACAGACCATTTTCTTTTTGCTGAGCGTAAGTGCGTAACTTCGTCAGACCCATTCTGTTTTGCTCAGCGTAACTGCGTAATTTCGGATCTAGACCTCTCTTTTCCTCAGAGCGTAAGTGCGTAACTCCAGATATAGATCTCTCTTTATGACAGCGTAACTGCGTAACCTCGTCGATAGACCATTTTCTTTTTGCTGAGCGTAAGTGCGTAACTTCGTCAGACCCTTTCTGTTTTGCTCAGCGTAACTGCGTAATTTCGGATCTAGACCTAGCTCTCTTTTCCTGAGAGCATAACTGCGTAACTCCAGATATAGATCTCTCTTTATGACAGCGTAACTGTGTAACCTCGTCGACAGACCATTTTCTTTTTGCTGAGCGTAAGTGCGTAACTTCGTCAGACCCTTTCTGTTTTGCTCAGCGTAACTGCGTAATTTCGGATCTAGACCTCTCTTTTCCTGAGAGCGTAACTGCGTAACTCCAGATATAGATCTCTCTTTATGACGGCGTAACTGTGTAACCTCGTCGACAGACAATTTTCTTTTTGCTGAGCGTAAGTGCGTAACTTCGTCAGACCCTTTCTGTTTTGCTCAGCGTAACTGCGTAATTTCGGATCCAGACCTCTCTTTTCCTGAGAGCGTAACTGCGTAACTCCAGATATAGATCTCTCTTTATGACAGCGTAACTGCGTAACCTCGTCGACAGACCATTTTCTTTTTGCTGAGCGTAAGTGCGTAACTTCGTCAGACCCATTCTGTTTTGCTCAGCGTAACTGCGTAATTTCGGATCTAGACCTCTCTTTTCCTGAGAGCGTAAGTGCGTAACTCCAGATATAGATCTCTCTTTATGACAGCGTAACCTAACTGCGTAACCTCGTCGACAGACAATTTTCTTTTTGCTGAGCGTAAGTGCGTAACTTCGTCAGACCCTTTCTGTTTTGCTCAGCGTAACTGCGTAATTTCGCATCTAGACCTCTCTTTTCCTGAGAGCGTAACTGCGTAACTCCAGATATAGATCTCTCTTTATGACAGTGTAACTGCGTAACGTCGTCGACAGACCATTTTCTTTTTGCTGAGCGTAAGTGCGTAACTTCGTCAGACCCTTTCTGTTTTGCTCAGCGTAACTGCGTAATTTCGGAGAGAGACCTCTCTTTTCCTGAGAGCGTAACTGCGTAACTCCAGATATAGATCTCTCTTTATGACAGCGTAACCTCGTCGACAGACCATTTTCTTTTTGCTGAGCGTAAGTGCGTAACTTCGTCAGACCCTTTCTGTTTTGCTCAGCGTAACTGCGTAATTTCGGATCTAGACCTCTCTTTTCCTGAGAGCGTAACTCCAGATATAGATCTCTCTTTATGACGGCGTAACTGTGTAACCTCGTCGACAGACAATTTTCTTTTTTCTGAGCGTAAGTGCGTAACTTCAGGTATAGATCTCTCTTTTGACAGCGTAAGTGTGTAACTTTGTCGATGGACCACTACTTTTTCCTCTGTGTAACTTCGTCAAACCCTTTCTCTTTCGCTCAGCATAACTGCGTAACTTCAGCTTTAGACTTCTCTTTTTCTGAGAGCATAAGTGCATTACCTCGGGTGTACCGAAGACATCTCTTGCTGACAGCGCAAGTGCATAAATCAGACGATGGATTATTTATTTCCTCAGCGTAGCTGCATAACTTCATCAAAGCCTTTCTGTTTTTGTCAGCATAACTATACAGTATTGCGTCAATTCATTTTACTCAATCGTAAATGTGTATCATCATCAGACCCTTCTCTTTTGCTCAGCGCAACTGCGTAATTCCAGCTATAACCCTCACTTTTTCTGACAGCGTAACTGCAGCTGTAGATCTGTCTTGCATGCGGACAGCGTAACTGCATAACTTCATTGATGGACCAGGTAGACAGATGAGTGAGTGAGTGAGTGAATAGGGTTTAACATGGCTTTCAACATTTTTTCAGCTATATCATGACGGGGAAGGGAAGGGAGAGGAGGGGAAGGGACGTTGATACCTACTTTTAATGGAGCAGGTAGACAGATGACTGAGTGGAGCCTTTTACACCTTCAAAGAGCGAGAAAGTGCTCCTAGAGATGCACTATCAATTGTGTCGTGAGCATATCTCCGGCAATTATCAGTTCAATGAAAATCAATTCATTAATGTTTGGCACTCAATCTCTTTATTTTTTATGCTTCGTACTCTACATATTAACATGTTAATAAATGACAACATTGAGAGTAAACATGGTACATGGTAGAATAATAATTAACACTACATTGAGAAGAATAACAAAAAATAGATGTGCAGGCAATATTCATGATTATTTTACAACAATGGCAATGAAACCTGAAACATGAGGGTGAGACTCAGGAAACCCTTGGCAATTGAGTGAAATGCCCAGAATGTGCAACATTATGGCTATACTAACCATCCAGAATTGTCCTTTTTAGCATCAATTCTGCATATAACAGCTACATTCAAGAATATAATTAATACACAAAAAGGGTCATAATTCTATAAAATAAGGGTCGAGATGAATAAGGCTTGTAGAATACAAGTAGATAAATAAGTTTCCAAAATTTGGTCGCTGTATTGCATGAGCACAGTCCTTCAGATATAATTGGTTACATTGAAGCATATCCAAGATTATTACACCCGAAAAGAGCATATCCATAAAATAAGGGCCAATATGATGATTTTTTTTTGGTACATTTCTGGAATACAACTAGATAAAGAAGTTTCCAAAATTTAGCACCTGTACCGATCTGCAGATACAACTTGTACATTCGCCTACAGATCACAAAATCTGAGATTATTACTCCCAAAAGCGGCAGAATTGCATAAAATATGGGGCGAAACAACAATTATTTTTTGTAAGCATTCAGAATATGTACAAGTGGATAAAAAAGTTTCATCAAATCTGGTAGCTGTACCAAACACAGTTAATTATATACATGTATAACTGGTTACATTCAAGGATATATCATAAAATCAGACATAACTGCACCCAAAATGGGGCATAGCTCTGTGAAATAAGGGCCGAGGCGAGTAATTTTTTATTGGCTTCTAGAATACAATATAAATAAGTTTCAAAAATATAGTAACTATATGAAACAGATATAGTTCGTTACACTGAAGCATATAGGACAGAGACAGAAATTAATATATCTGTAAATGGGCATAACACTGTAAAATATGGGCAGAGGGGAGACACTTTCCATAGGCGTCTGACTAGATAAATAAGTGTTCAAAATTTGGTGGTTGTGTCTCAAGTGATTTTGCCTAGAATGTGATATCGGATGTACGGGCGGACAAACGTACATGGCGATGACAATACGGTACCCCGAGGTCAAAATGGCCGAGGGGTAAAAAACAGGTTACGTTAATCATGAATATACATGGAATGGCACTGACAGCAATACATACAACAAAATATTGTTCAGTTGAATAGGGGCTATAACGATCATAATGGGTTCTTGGAATATACAGTTAGTAAATATTAACTGAAACACTTTACGTTTAACTTTGCGTTCATACTTGAATAGATGAAGAAATCAACAAAGTTCAACTCCTATTAATTTTGAAAAAACTAAATATTTCATCTCGTGATAGGCACATCCCCAAACCCAATTAATGTGTGTACAGTTCTCAAAAGCATTACTGAAAACTGTGACACTAGCTGATTACAGCAGAACTTGATCTATATACTGAAATATATGCATAAAATTGGCAAAGTTCAATACATCATAAATATGACAAAAAATAATATTTCATCTCAAAAATAGCCCATGTACATCTTCAAAGCATGCTTAAGAAGCTATGAAAGTTTCAGGAAGGTCCAAGTAAAACTCTAGGACCAGTTCAGTATACTTCAATACCAATGGTACATTGTAATTGGTGGCAAAGAAGTCAAATATATGACAAATTTGACAAAAATGAATACATGTACTTCATCTTTCATCTCACAAATAGCAGATGCACATCTTCAAAGCATCTTTAAGAAGATGGGGAAGTTTCACGAACGTCTACTCAAAACTGTGGGACTAGTTGATTACGGTACATGTATTATTCAGGCTACTGTGGAGAGAAATACTGCAAACATTATACAAATTTCACTTTCTGTCTTTTCAGTTTTAGGGAAAAATATCACATCCATGCCAAAGAATTTAGCCTCAGTTGACATAAAGATGGATTTTCTGCTTCAAAATGTACACATGCTGTTTGAAAAATTAGAAGAAATAGGGTAGGTGTAACAGATGGATAGACAGACGGAGCAAATTTTATAGCAATGGCATTAAAAAACCCCTCAAGACATTAATGTTTGCTTAATTTGAGCAGAATACTTCACAATCTGTAGTTCTAAATACTTCAATTTCTTGTAAGAGTTTTGAAGACACTATCTTTCTTCATGAGATGCTGCTGCTTATGTTGCACTTGATTATAAGTTTTATTGCGAAGACAAAGTGTCGGATGTGAAGCAATCAAATGATAGACTACATTATTATACCGTGTCGTTGATGTGGCAGCAGAAGGCATGCGATTGTTCCTTTGAGAGGAGGCCTTAATAACATGGTATAAAACTAATGCTTCAACTTTTGTCCATCCACCTGAACTCAGACTTTCTAAGTTATCAATGAGATAATTACTACCTTTTTTAGTTTTGAAAGAAACATGTGTTTTTCGTCGTTTACGAGTGACAGTGTCAGTCCTTTTCCAACCAACCTTATGACCATAAGGATTATTACAAGAAAGACAACTACACTTTTCAAGGCAGGCAATTCCGGATTTCTTACAAGGACATCGAATCCCAGAACAATACTTCTTATTACTGGCAACATGTTTCTTGCAGGAACGCCCACATCTACACCCCTTTCCAGCACTTTGATAAGTTTTATTCTCATCGATCGAAGTACTAGAAGGTGTAACATTTGATTTGGAGGAAATGTTTGTTTCTTCACTCTTACTCTCAGTTTTGCATAAAGCGCTATAGTGACCTGGACCAGAATGATCATAAGCTAAAAACAATGGCTGACTTGTTAGCGGTTTGTGTCGACATTCCTGCAAAATAACTTTGACATCTGAACGACCTGTTACTATGCAAATGGAGACGCACAAGACACTGGCAATACCTGCGACTAGCAGATCCCCCAATTCACCCTCAGACCGTCCAGAGACACTGTACTCTTTAATGTTAGACAATTTCTGTTCAGATACAAAACTGTTATAAAAGCTGAAGTTGTTTTCTATTTCCTTTACTACTAGCTGTCTCAAAATAGTGGCCAAATCAAAAATAGTCATTCCATCAAAATCAAAATGCAATTCTTTCAAATGGCATATTACTGTATCATGCATTTGCTTCAAAATACTCGACATTGTGGCTACAAAAAGACAGTTTCCATCACTTGGTACAGAATGAAGGGTCATTCCCAAATCAGAAACATTTCTCTGAAGCTGTAATGTCTCAGTTGATTGGCTACCATTAAAAGATAAAATGTCGCCAATATTGTGACTTCCCCAGAGTAGAGCATCAAAGCTACATGTATTTTGTAAACCATGATGCTTTTGGAGATAATTAAATGAAGAATACAAGGTCATTGATGTCTCTGCAATAACGTCATTCATAGGATCATCTGAAGGTTCCTGCAACACTGAACTTTTGGTTGGTGTTTTGCTATCCTCAGATATGGAATTAATCTTCATCTGGCATACTGCAGGTACAGGGGGGCATTTCTCTGGAATATGGTACCAACACATTTTTTCAGTTTCATTGTTTTTATAGAGCTGAAATGCTGATGATATTGGTACCATAAGACCATTGTTGAACTGCGACTTATCCCTAGATATATTCCACTTATACAACAAAATTACCAAAATAGCTGTTGCTAATTCAGGACCAATTCTGCCTATAGCTAATGCAGACTTATTCAAATGATGATGCAGTCTTTCATTCTTGTTTGTTCCAAGTCCAGATGGTATCCCAGATAAACAACCTTTTGCAATATGACAACGTAAATTTAATGCAGCCTTCAATGCTTCATCATTTAAAACTTTTTCATCAGTACAACTAACAGAACTCCATTTATTAACAAATTTGTCAAACATAAGCAACATATTTTCTTTTGAAGGGGTGTCAAGTAAGCGTTTTTTCCCTGAATCTCCATTCTGTCTAAAGACCATTGACAGATTATTTGACAGTTCTTTGGAAAATATACTCTTTTTAGAAATATGCTGGGTTACTCTTTGAATAGCATGGAATAAATCCAGTTTAATACAAGCTTCGGGATATAGAGAATTCATCTTTTTTCTCCAGTGACAACAGTTATCTAAGGCTATTATTTCTACTGAGGCTCCATTGTTGCGAAGACTTTCTCTTATTTTAGCCAGAATAGGTACAATATTGTCAAATGCTGTAGACTTGGCAAGTTTGTAGTTTAACACCTGCCCTATTTCATTCAAAACCATAAACAGTGAGTCATACTGGGTCACCCATGTACCGTTTTCAGGCCTGTTAAACCCTATGTTAACCGATACCTTAAACGTATGGTCACAAGATAAATATTTTGCTACTAGACTTTCCATATACTCCACATATGAAGACTGTTCACATTGGAAGTGATGAATAAATATGTCCTTTAGGTAATTGTCACTTGGGCAGGGATGATAAACCTGCAGAAACTTCTCAAATGTGGGGAATTCATGTTTGTGGAACTTGTGAAGGGGGTGAGCTATAAACCATTGGTGGGTATCCATACAATATTGGCGTCGATTGTTGACATATGAGTGTAAAGCTTCATTTTGCAGTTGTTCTTCTATATTCCAAAAGTTCATGCCACTTGAAACCCTGCAAAGCAGAAAAAATACACATGTACCTATCAATATACGTGGTTTGGTAAATGTGGACCAATTATAATTCACTTATAATTCAATAAATACAACGCTGCTAAATACAACACCAGTTGAAACATATCCCAATCTTCCAGTGTTGTATTTCATTTCACGAGTCATTTGGATTATATGCACCGTGAAAACTTTTTTAAAAACCATCTTTGAACAAGTCAATTAGTCATTGTTATATATCATTTACATTGACAACACATATTGAATGACAAGACTTCAAGAAAGTTGGAAGTGCAGAGTATTTCACCGTATACATGTATACATGTACATGATATTGTTGTATGTGACGGCCCACAGTTTATATCACTGCAATATATACTGTGATGCGATAACATATACACAGGCCAAATGTATGTAAAGTACACGGAATAGCACCAACATGTTGTTTTTATGTACTTCAGAACCAGTAGAAATAAATGACAATTTGCAGAATGCAAAAAGAACTTTCACATTATTGTACTTGTGCATTTTAATAACAGATTTGTAATGTCTGCATCAACCTGTGGTCATTCCACATTCAAAGATAGTATAATGGTCCATGAGACTTTCCAGCATTTGTCTGCATGACACAGGACTCATAAATATACGCAAACTCTTATCATATGATTGAACCATAATTTTGTTGTAAGTTTCAAGTGGTAGAGAGAATTAATGGGCAATGTGTATTCCAATATACATATATGTATGAATATTTTACGAGTATTTTTGTACTTACTTCAGCTTCAAATTAACTTGAAGTCTACATGTGAAGCCAGCTCTGTGTGACAATTGAAATGGGACTTCTATACAGGTTGGCAGTTGTTGTGTAATGCATTCTTCTCCGGACAATAGGTTGTGACTGCTTCCACTTTGATGACGGCAAATATATGTCCGCATTACTAGGAGGACAGGCCCATCCAAATCGTACAGCCACCTCGGTCGACTCTGGGGTGTGCATCTCCATGGTCCAACGTGAAGCTCGAGACTATGCTGTGGACAAATCATCTTCTTAACCAAAAGTGGAAACTGGTTCATAGGGTCCCACAGCAGAATTTTGGGAATCAAGTAGTGAAAAATTTCTGGCTCAGTCATGTTTGTGTGCCATTTTGTGAAATTATAAGAAGAGATTTTTGTATGACTTCGTTGTTGCTTTGTCATTTGACAAAGGCAGTTCCATATTTTTGGGCAGAAGTCGTCCACACCTTGTACTGAACTACAATATGTCCACAGAATAGAAACACTCAGGCATAATAGAAATTTCATCATGCGATCTTTAGGAACAGACCACTGTATTTCAGTAGAATTCTTCAAACAACTGGGCACTATTTCACCAGGCACTTCTGACACACTGGCATTGGCCAAAGTGGGCGGAGCTTAGTTATAAGTGAGGGTAATAACAAAAATGCAAAACTAGCCTTATTTAGCATGTCAGATATTATGAGATTGAATTAATATTGTTTTACCTGGAATGCACAAATTTGGATTGTAGACATGTACACGTGTTTGATAAATATGTGCACATTTATAAATATAACATGAATTATACTATTTCAGGGGTTTTCTGAGATAAATAAATCATAAGACATATGGCTATGTTATATTATAAGTGAAAGAAAAATTTAACTTATGTGATAAATGTATATATTTTTGCATATACATGTACATACAGTGGAATTAAACATGTATTTGCATCACTCAATAAAAAAACCTGGATGAATGAAATGGACATGTACTATTCATTCAAATAACTAAAATAGATGTGGTAAATATTGAGATGTTTAATGTGGGGTTTGAACTAAAGGTACAACGCTACTGCCATCATGAAATTGTTTCCCAAAAAAACAGAAATCATTCAAATTCCTCCAGTTTGCAGACATAGGAGTGAGTAATTTAAAAAATGTCCTTGACTTCGTTTAAAAGTATTGATTTATAGTCTCCATGAAAGGTGATTTCATGCATATTGGTACAAGTAGACTGTTATAATAAAATGTTAAAAATTATATAAAATGGATAACTATCAACTGTCACACATTTGGCATCTGTCACATGCTCTCACCATGCTCACACAGCTATGTTAAAATCTCACGCAAATGGGCATTCATGAAATGTTTTCTAAAATAACCAAAAATCATTCAAAATTGCTGCAGTTTGCAGAAAAAGGAGTCGGTTATTTCAAAATTTTCCTACACTTCGTTATGAAGTATCCATTTATAGCCTTCGTGAAGGGTGAAATATATAAAACTAGACTGTTTATACATATATATGAAAACAAAATCCAAAAAAAATTGTGTGAATCGACGCCTAGAATTTTGCATTTGTTGGGGGCTCGTATCTCCTGGGCGGATATACTCAAATCTCACGCCTTGGCAAAATTATAACTTAGGTCTGAAAATGATGCCTAGAATTGTGCGTTGAAGGTTCTCAAATGTTTTACTCAAATGTCATACCTTGGCAAAATCAAAAATAGACAGGTCTTAATTTCAAATGCTTAAAGTATCCTGAAATCCTGGGGACCTTATGAGTAAAAAATAGTATCGTAGGCAAAATTTTACACAGCATAAATCGTGCAGTTGATTAATTATCTCTATGGTGATATACATGTGTAGAAATGATCATAGAAACATATACAAATGGAGTTCATTGGTATTGACAGCTCATTGACAGAGTACCTGTTTGCTGGAAATTGAAAAACAAATGTATGTAGTGGTGGGCAGCCTAAATGGAGCCTAATATAGACTTCATGATTGAACAGAAGAGAATAGTGAGACATATGACTGAATCTGGTATATCACATAAAATGATAAGGCTTAGGATAAAGGTTATGAAATACTGTGTCTATACAGACATTGGCTGAATAATTAGAAGTTTAATATAGATAACAGTTACAAGTTCAACATAGATAACAGTGTACCGGTACCTATGGTTCACCTGAGAAAGTCAAACATTGCCCCACAACTGCATTAAGAGGACAATAGTGTCCTGGGTGGCTGCCATGGGATTAAGATAATTTTGTCATGCAAACATTCCTCAAACATTCCTCAATTACACAGTCACTGAAGGACTGAGAGACTGATAAGGCGAGTTGTTTGTGAACACATGTATGGATAACTCCTGTTTATATTTTCCAAAAAGGAATATATTATAGAAATAAGTTTTATCAATTCATATTTTTCTCTCAATTCCACATCTTTGCCTTGTAATTTTCGCTTATCAACAAAAGAATAATTTTGCAAAACAACTCCTTGAACATGTTGAAAGGGAGATGACAGAGTGTATGAAATCTGGCACAAGGGAACAGTACTTGCAATGGATAGATATGGTTAAGTTAAATTTCTGTTGAAGTTTCTCCTGTGTCTTAGCCAGTTTTTTAGTTTTATTTTTTTTCTCTCCTAGTATCAACTTGGTTTTCCATCTATCAAATGTGACCTGTTCTATCAACAAAGACACAGAATTAACATAATAGGTGAAAAGTTGAATAATGAAATGGCTGTTAGAAAACAGCATGCTGGATTTGTAAGTGTTATGGTTTAAGCTATACATAGATCTGTAAAAGGCTGAATAGTCTTTATACCCCAAAAATGTTGTATTACAAAGTGATTAAAATCAGATCTGGACCAAAATCTGAACATCATATGCTACCCCACAAGGCATTGTACACATACATTATTGTCCTGAGGGTTTTTTCAAGTATACAAAAATTTTCTGACAATGTGAAATGTGTTCGTACATTGTATGAATGGGGTTCATGTCAGTTGATGCCTTAAGTGAGTGAGTGCGTGAATAGAATTTAACGTCGCTTTCAACATTACTTCATTTATATCGCGATGAACTTAGCCACCACCCAGCCAAGTTGCGGAAAGTGCCCCTATTATATTTTCGCTATCGCTAAGGCTTGAGGGCCTTACCACACTATATCTTGGGTCAAGCTCTACAAGAAAATGTAAAAAAATCCAAGATGGCCATCTCTGTGAGATCATTTTCAAAAAGAGCTTTATTGGACGATTTTTTGGGCAGAATTTTTTATTTTTGTTTTTTCTTCGCAAAACTGCATGATAAATTAGTCAATAATAATCTGATATGAAATAAAATAGGTTTTACCCACTTTTCCATACAGAAAAGCAAAAAATTGGAAGAAATATGACAAAAACATCACTTTTGTGGTACCCCACATGGCCGCCATTTTGAATTTACGCATGATCTGCTGCTCCGGGGTTATGCAAATAGGCTCAAAATGACCACAATATGATAATCTACAAAGTCACAGAGTTTCAGCTCTCAATTTTTGTCATTCCAGATATAGGAGCAAAAAAACAACAAGGGAATTGGGCCCCCCCCCCCCCAATGCCAGGTAAGATTAAATAATGCTTCTTCTGGCTACATGTACCTTTCTGCTGTCACAAAGGTGAAAGGCGTGGGGGGGAGGTCCTGTCCCAGCGCCTCATTATTTATGCTGATGTAGCTCAGTAAGACTAAATTCCATTATGAAGACCATACAATATTCAGAATTTCTTCAATCTATAATTAAAATGCTTGTAATATCAGAAGGATTATCCCTTCTAATGACAGCAAATAAGGTGAAACATGTGGGCAGACATGGGTAAGATTTAGCAATAAACATGGCAGTGCTAATGTTACATTCAGACAGACACCTTATATAAATTAGCCACAAAAATCAACATCAACAGGGTGAGTGAGTGAATAGAATTTAACGTCGCTTTCAACAATATTTCAGCTATATCACGACGAACCAACTAAGCACCACCCATCAACATCAAACAGACTTCTATTATCAACCAACTCTGCTTGCTTTGTCAGTACTGCCAAGTAAAATTAAGAAAGATCTATATTTGCAACAAAATTTATGAAAATCATACTCGGTTGTAATGGTAATGTTACTCTGTTGCCAACATTACGTGAGTGAACAGACACAAAACAAAATGGATTTTCACATTCAACTCCATAGTACATTCTCATGAACTATCAGCTTACATAGTTAGTGGAAGTGATGTGTAGAAAATGAATCCAGGGCATTTCCCCCAGCGGACATTTCCCCCCACAGACATTTCCCTCAGTGGACATTTCCCCCAGCGGATATTTCTTCCAGCGGACATGTCCCCCAGTGGACATTTCCACCACGGACATTTCCCACAATGGACATTTCCCCCACCCTATATTTTCAGTTTTTACAGTTTTTAAATAATTTGGCAAAAACACAATATTTTTACAATAAGTTTTACGAGAAAGCACATTATATATTATATAGCACATTTTAAACAATATAATGCATGGATCACATAGTGATAACATAATATTCATATACATAGTATATATTTAAACATTTTGAGAAAACATATCACGTACTGGTAAAATAAAAGCTGTATTTTTAAACGATATAAATTCGTTCTGTTTATTTACCTCAGTTTTCACTTTAGTTCATTTTATTCTCATCAAATGGCTTCATGACACCGACCTATATGAACAGTTAATGTTATGCTATACTTTTATATTGTTTTAAAATGTGCTATAAGACAATACTGATATGTGTATAATATCTTATCACTATGTGACTCATTTATCGTAAAACATATGTGAAATCCTTAAATCCTTATATATAGAAAATACAAAAATAAATTGTGTTATTGGCAAATTATTTTAAAACTATGTTCAAAATAACCTAAAAATATAGGGTGGGGAAAATGCTCACTGGGGGCAATGTTTACTGGGGGAAATGTCCGTACACCGTAGAGAATACAGACTAGCAATGAGATGTTGACTATAATGTTAAAGAGTGGAGAATAGCCATCCTCCATAACGCAAGTCTGTATACTCCATACCAGCCCCTGCACTTCAATTGGCATGATTGGGGCAATACGGTTATTACCCGAACAAACCATTTAAAGTAACAGCCAATGAAAGGAAGGCATCACAGCGTTGACAAGATAAGCCAACTCTACAGTGGGAATATGCTGTAGAACGGTCTCTATGATGTGCTCACTGCAAAGGACATAAATGTACATGTAGGGCGTCTCTCCAGTCAAAAACTCACAAGTTGAGTTCAAAGGGGATAAAATATACGCCACATTGCTGGCTTCAAATTATTTCAAATATGGTCATTTTCGTAAAGTCTATTATTAAACGACTGATCTTAGTTCTGATGAATTATTCTTCTATCATGGGATGCATTTGTTAGAAGAACCCTGACTAGGGATGACGAGAATAGGTTGAACAATGTTGTTGATAATTGATTTTATATACTGAATCGGCCATGCACACATAGGATTTTTCCCTACCAAGTTCATTAAAACTATAAGATGATAGTATTTCTATGATACAGCTGACCAAATTCCAGAGAGGTTCTAACATTTCAGATGTGGATCGTCAGCAGTTGGAATCAATCCAGATATTGCATTTTCACCATTTGGCTCTGTTGTGCACTTAAGTGATTGCAGTTCAACTTTAAATCACAATTCCTCCCCATATCAATATTTTAGAACACTTCAATGCTGAAAACAATAAAGGTATAATATACATGTATTCTATGTCATTGCAATTTGGTCCACAAGAAGAGTGGGATTATCGTCTGTTCAACAACACTGCAATACAATATTTTCTTATCAAATCATTTTGACAAGTATTTTGTATAATGAAGCATTCTATGTATGTTATATCTATATGTATACTTTTATTTAGCATGAAACTGAAAATGATTCTGTAAGAGTTTCACTAAATCGAGGGTTTGAGAAGAAATAATGTCTTTGGCCCCCTGTTCAATAAGAAATCTGTCATACTTGGTTGACTAAGTACCAGTTTAACATAGATAACAGTACAGGTTCACTCCAGAAAGTTAAACAATGACCCACAACTGCAAGTGTCCTGGGTGGCTGCCATGGGATTAAGATAATTTTGCCATGCAAACATTCCTCAATTACACAGTCACTGAAGGACTGAGAGACTGATAAGGCGAGTTGTTTGTGAACACATGTATGGATAACTCCTGTTTATAATTTCCAATAGAAATCATTCTATTGTCAGCATCTCTCTTGCAATTTTCCGTTCTTTATCAACAAGAAAAAATAACAAGTTTGCAAAATGACCTCAGATGACAAAGAGTGTATGAAATCTGACCCATGGGAACAGTACTCCCACCCAAGGGTTTGATCTGGTTAGGAAAAGTTGAATTTCTGTTAAAATTCAATTTTCTCCTGTGTCTTAAGAGATCTTTTTAGTTCTATTTTTTCCCTCCTTTTGAAGTTGGTTTTTCATGTATCAAATATGATCTCTTCTATCAGAGACAGAATGAATATAATAGGTGAAAAGTTGAAGAATGAACTGGTCGTTAAATGTCTTATAACATTTGCAGATTTGAATGTGTTCTTTATACAGAAAATTCCAACTTCCAAAGTACCATGTATTTTAAACTGCTCCCTTTTACCATCACAGATGGGCCCTAAAGCCAAACCCTTTCAGTCTCCTGTCAGCATTAATATCAGCAATCTCCGTGAACTCCGACATAATATCACGGAATATTATATCTGAATTCAGCACTAGATAAATCCCATGCGAATCTTAAACTATATTTGTTAGCCAATCAGGTGGCTAGCTTGTTGAAATCACGCCCACAGTAATTACGCACGGTAGCACGTGGACTAATATACGAACATTATTGGGAAACAGTATCCAAATATGGCATCATAAATCGTGAAGATGAGTTTCCTCCCGTCGAAAAGTCTGGTTTTGTTAGCGGATAGAAAATAGAAGATGTTCATCGCCGTGAAATAAATGTCAATCATTGTTAGAGAGAAAAGTCAGAAATGGTCGAGATTGGCTTATTATGGGGTCTCACAGAATATCAGTGAACAGTTCGCACAAAGTTTTCATAGCGTTACATCTAGATGGTATTCCCCTAATTTACCATCTAGGTTTACCTAGATTGTAATATCAGTTGCACATTATTTTATTGTGACCTGATCAACATAGACCAAATGAAACCAATTAACTAAAGTGAATTATTGAGTTAATATAAAAATATACTATTTGTAGTGGAACAGGTATGCAAATGTTGTGGTTTGTTGAATGCTATGTGCATGAACATTAAGGATTTATCGTTAATTGATCAGTAAACATGTTGACAAAAATAATCCCTTCACAATATACTGAGTAAACATGAAAGATGTGGTCATACATTGTGAGTGAAGCAAACACAGATGAAAATAAGAAAGCAATAATATGTTACTTGAGTGAAGTGACCCACAGAGGACTGTACCCTAACATATATACAAAAACAGAACACAAACTTTAAGTGAATGATTCTTTATTCCATAGATTTGGCATTAAAGTTACCAGTACATCATTCAATTGTAGTAGTTTGGACAATATGGGCAATGACCCCAGATGTACATACATGTATGCTGGCAGTGTTGCTATGACCACCATGTCATGGGCTCTGAACCAAATATTTATGAACTATGACCCAAATGTTAATGGACTATGCCGAAGTTCCGCAAGGTGTTAGTTGGTCTATCCAAATGTTAATGGACTATGGGGAAGTCCTGCAAGGGTGTTAGTTGGGCCATGATCCAAATGTTAATGGACTATGGGGAAGTCCCGCAAGGGTGTTAGTTGGGCTATGACCTAAATGTTAGTGGACTATGGCAATGTCCTGCAAGGTATTAGTTGGGCTATAACCCAAATGTTAATGGACTATGGCGAAGTCCTGCAAAAGACTATGGCGAAGTCCCACAAGGGGCTATGACCCCAGTGTTAGTTAAATTGGTGGGTATATGACCACCATGTTAGTTAGGCTATGACCCAAATGTTAATTGATCATTAATTGTTGAATAAACATTTTTGCTGAATTATGTGTAGCATAACAGCATAACCCCCTTCCCCTTGCTTATTAATTGCCCCTAATATTTCTGGTGTTGAAATGAAGATGGTGGTGGGTTGCGAAGTTCTGAAGTAAACAGGCAGCTGTGCACTGAAGTATGAAGGCTGACCATGTAGTCACGAGGTCAACTTTGATTGGTTTGTATTTAACTTGGTTGTGTCCCTGATTGGC
Source organism: Hanleya hanleyi (assembly GCA_036873755.1). Lineage (NCBI taxonomy): Eukaryota > Metazoa > Mollusca > Polyplacophora > Lepidopleurida > Hanleyidae > Hanleya > Hanleya hanleyi. The sequence continues at coordinate 188,386 of JAVTVY010045371.1, forward strand.
CATTTTACCAGCTGTAACCTACTGTATTCAGTTTGTATAAACAACATTCAATAGTCCTTGAATTGCAATGATTTTCAACCTGTGAGGGCAATAAATACAGGGATGTGGAAGCAAGTTTATTGTTTAAATGTATCACTGAATATTACCAAGACCACAAGGTAAAGAGAAGAAATGGCAATTAAATAAGCATGCTGGATTTGCAATTTTGCAATGTGCATTTCGGCTTTTGACATGCTCCCTTATGTGAAAAAACCCATTTTTCTTCATTCTAGGAAATATTTGGTGTGTGCAGTTTTTGCTCGACTTCAAAATTCTATCTAATTTTTCAGGTTGTCCTAAAGTACCAATTTGGCAAAATTTAAGGTTGTGAAATTCAAAGACAATAAAAATAAAGCATCAGTGTAATTTTGGCACCACTTGCACGAGTGGAAATTACCAATGGTTATGAAAAACGGGTCACATTTATCAGATTATTGAAGAATTATAATATTATTTCTAGGATGAACATTGGACAGATGAGGCACTGTTTTGTGTTTGGATAATTACATTTTTGAATTATGTGAAAGTCGAAATATTTTTGATGAGGTTGATTAACTTATTAGGAAGAAGGCTACAGGATAATGAAGTTATTCAATTCTTATTTTGCGAAATTTGCTATAAAAAATGTATTCATTGCCATTTAAGCAGAGAAGAACTGATAGGGCATCCCTTATCTTATCACCAGGGGAATTATAATCTCTGTCTGGCATATCTACATTTACCAAAGAATGTGAAAGAGTGTGCAGAAATCAGCATAAACAAAGGCGGGGACATGTGAGTGACAACTGAGTACCCATTGAAACTGATATGCTCTGTTGACCTTTATAAAACGATGTCACCATGCCACAGTTTGAAAGCCAATGAAATGCTAAGTAAACATGAAGAACATATATGGGACTCCTCCCACAGCAGATTTAAAAGAGAAAAATTGTTCAAAAATTTTCATTTGAGTTTTGCATAGGAGAATATAGAACATTTAGACAACAATTTCAAGCTTTAATTTAGTAAAAATGTTTACACCACCAAAGAAAAGACGACTTCAGATGGGTGCAAGTATCAATGAAATAGAAAACAAGGCCTTTGCTCGAGTTGCAAAAATTCCATTTGATGCAAGGACCATCCTACCTGAAAAACTTGGAGAGTATTTTAAGCTAGCAGCAAGAAGCAATAATACATCTCCAGAGATGCTGTTGACAGCAGCGTTGTCTACGACAGCAGCATGCCTGGGACCTACAGTGGGATTGCAGCTGACTCGCTTTGGAAACCACAGAATTCCACCTAATTTGTACCTTATAGGTAAGTTATACTTCACAACTTAATTCTGCTTTGTGTTACGGACCCATTTTCGAGACATAGGTTTTGCTACCTAGATGTGTAAACCACCTAAAGGCCCAATCTCACGATGCGATTTGTAGTAACAACTCGGTGGGGGAATCCCCCGATTTGTAGCATGTAACTAATCGCATGAAATAGGACCTGCCCTATTTCACACGACTTGTAGCATGCGACTAAAATCGCACGAGTGTTCTCACGATGCAACTGAGTTGTATGCTACAAGTTGTTGCTACAAATCGCACCGTGAGAATGGGCCTTAAGCAATTTGGATATAATTGTATTAGCAGCAGACATTGATCTGGTAGTCAGAACTCATCTTTGACATATTTGTTATATTTATCTGTGCTTCCATCTGCACCTACAGAGAATGGGGAGATAAAAACATTAGCATATTTCTGCATGCAGTACCAGCGAGGAAACTATTTTGGACATTTCCTGTCATGAAAACAGGTAGCTCTGTATGGGAAGATTAGACAACAATTTACGTAGGTATAGTGGAGGGTATTTTCGATGGGAAGTACTTTTCAATCATCCTCTCAGTTCCTGTCTTGTACAGGGATCTTTATTACTAGTACAACATTCCACAAAAAAAAACATATTGCTTCTGTAAATTCCTACAAACTTTCATTAACAAAAAGAGCTGTTTTTCCCACGAAAACTACAAGAATTTACTCATTCCAAAATAAAACCCCTCACAGTGTAAATATTCTCCAGGTATCCTTATAAATGAGAGAGAAGTTATCTATAGGCTTTTTTTATCCCTTGTGTTTGTCACATACATGCAGAATTAAAATATTGTTGAAGTTGGTGTTTCCTTCATTTACTGATTTAGCCTAACTGCCAGTTAAAATAATCTCATAGGCTTGTAATCTAAAAATTAGTTCTTTTCTCTGTTCTTTTAAGTAGAAAATATGTCCACTGAAAAAAGTCGAAATGTTGGAGGGCAATTACATAGTTATAGTTATATTTATATGTATTTGTGTCTGTAGATACCATATGGTATCTGCTTGACCCTATACATTGTCATACTAATGTATGTTTCAAAATTACACAAATAAACTTGATATTAACTCAGATATATTGATATTAACATGTACATTACAATTGGACAATCAATCAATCAATGGTTTATTGCACAACTTATGTAGTACAGAAGCATGGCAAATAGAGAGCGAGGATGCATTCATACATATATACAGTTATAAACAAACAAACTATTTTTTAATTTTGGCCTCACTTTTCAACTTTGTTATTCAAATAGAGAGAAAACGTGACATTTCCATTCTTCATTCAAATTGAAGAAAACTCATATAATGACAAAATGTGACACTTTGTGGAATATGAGAATATTGACAGATTTATGCCGTTTTTGCTGCACTTCCGGTGATTGAATTATTAGGGGAATTACCTTAAACTATCAATTTCATTAAATTATGTATTTACAGTAAGCACACTTTAGGATGTTCAGTGACATAACCAGTTGTCTTGATTTTATGAAAAAAAAACCTTTTATGAGATCTCCTGTGAGATTTCAGGACCCAAGCACTTATTTCAACAAAAGATGCCGCTAAACCATTGGAAGTTGAATTCCAATGCTTCAATTTTGTCTACAATGAGTGAAGCATGATACAGGACATGTAAGCCTCAATTTGTTATAAGTTTAAAATCTTTAAATACATACAGGAACAAAGAGTAAAACCTGTTTACAAGATGATTCATTCTTCACAAAATTTTCACAGAACATGTTGTTGTTGTTGTTGTCCAGTGTGATCTTTTCAAACTTGCAGGTTAATAGCCAGTAAACATAGTTTCTGAAATATCCCTATGATCCCAATAAACCTACCTCAATAACTGTTCCTTTTCTCAATACTTTACTTTTTAGCATATGTATTTCACCAGTAAACCATCTAAAACTTGTAAGTTCCTGAGTGAATTAAGACACACCAAACATATCCCCTTGTGTGACAGTATTTCCCTCCAATGGTTCAATTTTCCCTCCAAAACTTAAACACAAAGGATTCCAGTCAGTAAAGGGATACCAAGACTATAATCTCACAAGAGATCTCTTGTGAGTATTTGGACTCTGTTCATATTGAACATTTTCTCCTCGGATTTTGTCAAGTCCTGAAACTTATATGATCTCTCGTGAGAAACAGGGACTCAGTTGTTTTCCCATATGGGTCAGAATAGAAAACCTCACAAGAGATATTTTCTCACATAGTTCCTGTTATGATTTCATTTCCTCACAAGAGATTTAAGTGAGAAAAGTAAAACCTTACCTCGTCTCATATGTGTCTTACTAGTTGAGGAGAGTTTCTCACCAGAATCTCATAAGAATCATACTAGAGACAAGTCAGATTATGTGAGACTGTTTGGTACGGGCGCGGAGTGCCGGAGGGAGAGTTGAGTATGCAACCTGGCCAGCGAGCCAAATATTAACCGCTTTACTAACAGTTTCTTATCGCTGATACCGTTCAAGTGCTTGATGTAAAATTTGGTATACCTCATTGATGCATCAAGAGACATAGGATGAATGACAGAAGTTGTTTCTCTGATTGGGCAGAAATCTTGGCAACCATTTAATTATCTATATCTTTGGAAACGTTCAAGTGTTCATTATGAAACAAGGTAAACATCATCGATGCATGAGGAGACAACGAATGACAACCAGTTTTCTCTGATTGTGCGGGAACACACTTGGTGACCATTATGAATTTATTCAGAATCATTAAAGATCTATATCTGATAATCCCTAATACTGTTGATGCACTATCGACTGTAAGCTTATGCTGTGATTTACGATGAGCAGAAGAGAAAGTATCTGAGAAAGTTACGCAGTTACGTGGCGATTAGGATTCAGGGCTGAAGTTATGCAGTTACGCTAAGGCCATTGTCACATGACTGGTTGTTTAGCATTACCAGAGCTCATCTACATTTTGAGGGCAAATAATTAAAATATACGAGGGATTTACATTTTGATGAGTAATATTTACTCATTTTCTTCAAATTCGTATACTTATTTGCAATTTAATAATTAATAATAAATAATTTCCACCATCTAGAATGCGTATTTAAAAAATCAAGGTCATGCTAAACAACCAATCAAGTGACAATGGCCTAACATAAAAGGGATTTAGTGCTGGAGTTACGCACTTACGCCAAGAAGGGAGAGGATGGATTTATCCCTAGACCCAGTTACACGGGAATTCTGACGAAGTTACGCCATTACGCTGTCCCAGAGAGAGGTCCACAGCTGGAGTTACGCAATTACGCTGGGAAAAAAGAGAGAATTAAGGATTTCTCCCTGGCCTTACACAATTACATTGACAAAATAGAAAGCCAGTTACGCTGTCACAAACACAGGTCTACACCTGCAGTTACGCAGCGAAAATAGAGAAAGGGTCTAATGAAGTTACGCATTTACGCTGAGTAAAAATGAATGGTGCATCAGTGAAATTACGCACTTACGCTCTCACAGAGAGAGGTCTGCACCTGCAGTTACGCTGTTAGAAGAAGAACAGTTTCGCTGACAAAGCGAGATAGCCTGTAATGAAGTTACACGAAGTCACACCGTACATGAAATCACACAGAGAGGTCTATATCCCCAGTTACGCAGTTACGCTGTGGAAAGAGAGAAAGAGTCTGACGAAGTTATGCATTTACGCTGAGTAAAAAGAAATGGTTCATCACTGAAATTATGTGGTTACGCTGTCACAGAGAGAGACCTACACCTGAACTTACGCAGTTACGCTGTCAGAAAAAGAGCAAGGATTTATCCCTGGACTTGCGCTGACAAAGAGAGAAAGCCTCTAACGAGGCTACACTGTCACAGAGAGGCCTATACCGGGTACCTCAAGTTACGCAGTTACACTGCAAAAGGAGAGAAAGGGTCTGATGAAGTTACGCGTTTACGCCGAGTAAAGAATAAGGGTCCATCAGTGAAATTACGCACTTACGCTGTCACAGAGAGAGGTCTACACCTGGAGTTACGCAGTTACACTGTCAGAAAAAGAGCAAGGATTTATCCCTGGACTTACGCAGCTACGCTGACAAAGAGAGAAAGCCTCTAACAAAGCTAAACTGTCACAGAGAGGCCTATACCTCAAGTTACGCAGTTACGCTGCAAAAGGAGAGAAAGGGTCTAATGGAAGTTACGTATTTACGCTGAGTAAAAAATAATGGTCCATCAGTGAAATTACGCACTTACGCTGTCACAGACAGAGATCGAACTACACCTGAAGTTACGCAGTTACGCTGTCAGAAAAAGAGCAAGGATACCTGAAGTTACGCAGTTACGCTGCAAAAGGAGAGAAAGGGTCTGATGAAGTTACGCATTTACGCCGAGTAAAAAATAATGGTCCATCAGTGAAATTACGCAGTTACGCTGTTAAAAGAAGAGCAGTTTCGCTGGCAAAGAGAGATAGCCTCTAACGGAGTTACACGATCACAGAGAGGTCTAGTTACGCATTTACGCTGAGTAAAAAGAGATGGTTCATCACTGAAATTATGTGGTACGCTGTCACAGAGAGAGAGCTACACCTGAAGTTACGCATTTACGCCGTCAGAAAAAGAGCAAGGATTTATCCCTGGAATTACGCAGTTACGCTAACAAAGAGGGAAAGCCTCCAACGAAGCTACACTGTCGCAGAGAGGCCTATAGGCTACCTCAAGTTACCTAAAGTAAAGAGAAAGGGTCGTGCGTATGAGGGCAATAGATAGAGTGATAATACAAGTTGCAGTACATCCTTTGACTGTCAATTATGAATTATTAGCCCAAATCAATGCCAGCAATTTAGCGCTGGAGATAACACAGTTAAGCTGACAAAAAATGGGCGCTCGGTTGAGATCTACGTGCGGTGAGGAAAAGCTATAGGCCTAGACGTTAGCCTTGTGAAGACGTATAGACTACTCGTGTACAGTACCTGTCGCTGTTGTTGTTGTTGTAAGTTATCCGTGAGAATCTACCTGTCTCTTGAGCAGATGATTTGTTTTGTCATGATTACTTTGTGTTGAGATAATCTTTGCAGTGGATTACAGTACCCCCCACTTTCTGCCCCTCTATTTAGGGTCCAAATCTTGGCCTAAGCTGTCCGAGTTCCACCATCTTTCTGAGTCTGTCGAGGCAAGCTTTACCAGGCATTCGTTACGTTCTGCTTCGCGCCAATACAGCGTAGCGCAAAGCACCCTGGGAGAGGATGCTGTCGAGGAAGCCCACCTATGTGGTTGAGTCGGGAACCAGCTTAATTTGTGTGTTGATTGAAAATCAGCGCCACCTTGGTCGTGTGTAGCATGTGAAGGGAACGAACTCCACCAAATCAAATATTAGTTCAAACTACCACCTAACCATCGCCCCACCACCCACCCACCCCTGGATGTCAGAACATGTACAGCTATAGCTTCTCTCGTGACTGCTTACATGAGGGATGAACCAAAAATCGCAACCCACGTGGCGATAAGAAATAACCCAGGTTTCAATGGGAAGCTCCCAATTCCACTGTTCCGAATTACACTAAACTTCGTCCTAAAGTATTATGGAGGACGGAGATTACGAATCCCAGGTCAGATTTTCAAAGAAATTTTTTCTTAATTAATAAATAAATAAATTCATTGAAAATAAATTTAACCCAGGCTTCAATGGGCAGCCCCCAATTCCACTGTTCCGAATTACACTAAACTTCGTCTTAAACTATTACCGAGGACGTAGATCACGAATCCGAGGTCAGGTTTTAAAATAAATTTTTTCTTAATTATTGAAAAATTTAATTCATTAAAAATCAATTTACCCAGGCTTCAATGGGCAGCTCCCATTCCACTGTTTCGAATTACACTAAACTTCGTCCTAAAGTATTATGGAGTACGAATTCGAGGTCAGATTTTGAAAATAAATTTTACCTTAATTATTAAATAATTAAATTTATTAAAATCAGTTTAACCCAGGCTTCTATGGACAGACATTTTGACATTTACGTTTTGAACCTGGCTTGCGAGATTTGAATTGGAAAACATAAACCCGTACCTCTATGCACAACTACATTTTCTCAGCTATCCTTAGAGGTGTGAATCATGTTTGTGTGTGGAATGGGTGTCGCAAACTCGCGGTCACAACATGCTAGGGAATCGGTGACCCCAAAAATTTCGACCGAGAAAGGTACCAAAATGAGTGAAACGCAACGGGGTTTGCGGTCTTGCACTCAGTTTTTGATAGGCTATCACAAGGTTGAATTTTCTAGTGCATTGATTTTTTTAGTCCATTTAGCAAATTTTCAGTATTTCAAAAATTATTATAAAAATTTAAATTCTATAAAAAAGTAGGGGATGTTAGCCGCCAAAAGGCGTTGCCCGATCGTCGCTACGTGGAAGCCTCCCCAATAGACAATCTTTTTTTTGCCCTTCTTGGGTCTTTTTGTTTTTGTTTTAAATTTTTTTTGCCCTGTCTTTGGGTCTTTTGTTTTTTGTTTTTTTTTAAAATTTTTTTAGCCCTGTCTTTGGGTCTTTTTTTTTGCCCAAATTTTGGGCCTTTTTTCATTTTCAAGAATTAATGAAACGATGATTAACACTTATTATAATTATTATATTTACAATGATTAAGAATTAGTATATGTACAATGATTAAGAATTATTAGAAATACTATATGTACATGATTAAACAATGATTAAGAAGCATTATAATTATTATATGTACAATGATTAAACAATCAAACAAAATTAAATTGTCATTTACATTGTCATTGTTCATTGTAAAAAAAAACTGCCTCCATTATTTACAAGGAAATGAAAATGAAAATACAAAGAAATGTACAAGAAAAAAAATAAATGAAATTTGTCAGTGCCGTTCATGGCCGTGGACGCTCCACCATCCCTTAAGTTCTTTTCTGCCGACCACCTTCACCGACAAATCCCTGACCACATATAAAATAAAAAATACCATGTATGCCATGTAGTAACAGACAAGTCACAGCACTTTATCTTTGTTTGTAACAGTTGAATGACAGCGCTTTATTCAGTACTTACATTTATTACAGCTGCTGGAGGGGCTGGAGGTGTTGGGGGTGTTGGAGGCCGCTTACTTTGAGGAGGCTCGTCATTCGTTTTGTGACTTTGGCCCTGTCTGTGAGCCAGTTGTGGCTAAGTTTAATCCCATAGTCTGGATTGCAACATCACAATTCGAGATGCCGCCCATCATCGTCATCGTGCTGGCGTCCGCCCACCACCCGTCTTGAGAACTCATTCCTGCCATCTTAAAATAAGACATAAAACAGGACCAAAACTGACCTCACATTTGTAATCAGTGAACATGCAAATTTCTAAGTCAATCTATGAAGGTCCACCCTCATTTGACCCTAAATGCGCATTTTGCGCGAAAATTTGACCCTCATCGATTGATATTGATATATACTAGGGTCAAGGTCGCTGTTAATGTTCATTCTGGCCTCGGATTCGTCATCAGAAACCACGAGCGTACTTTTGTGCAAATTTTCAAGTCAATCCATGAAGGTCCACTCTCATTTGACCCTAAATGCCCATTTTGCGCAAAAATTTGACCTTCATCGATTGACTTGAAAATTTACACATAAGTACTCTCGTGGTCACTCATGACGAATCCGAGGTCAGATTTTGAAAATAAATTTTACCTTAATTATTAAATAATTAAATTCATTAAAAATAAATTTAACCCAGGCTTCAATGGGCAGCCCCCAATTCCACTGTTCCGAATTACACCAAACTTCGTCCTAAAGTATTATGGATGACGTGGATGACGAATCCGAGGTCAGATTTTGAAAATAAATTTTACCTTAATTATTAAATAATTAAATTCATTAAAAATAAATTTAACCTAGGCTTCAATGGGCAGCTCCCAATTCCACTGTTCCGAATTACACTAAACTTCGTCCTAAAGTACTATGGATGACGTAGATCACGAATCGTAGGACAGAATGGTCATTAACAGCATCCTTGACCGTAGTATATATCATAATATAGGCTAATAGTACTAATTCTAATACCCCTAGACATAATAATAAGTAGGTCATAGGTTAAAATCTATGTCATGTGCGTGTGCCCCGTTCTCCGAACTACAAGTTATTAAAATATTATGCCCGGCGTATGTCTCAATGTCGCTCTAGCGATCGATGAACAGGTACAATTATTCGGGGTTCTTATGGGACTTTAACATGGGAGCGTTTTATGTTTGCAATAAATCACTAATAATTCTAAAAATAAGTAATAAACTGCATGTTTGCTTGAATGTGCTAGTGCCCGGAACATTCACGGACAAATGTATGGCAAAAAAATTCAGAAGAAAAGGATCCTTACCTATCAAATCTTTGTTGTGAGACGGAGCGTAGTTCTAGTGTTTCTCCTTTGCAAACCCGACAAAGTTATGAGGGTCTGCGTAGGGGTATTACAATTTCATATTTTTTTTTAAAACTTCCTATAGGATGTGGACCGTCCACATGATCAAATTCAGTAAAAAAAACTGTACCTTGTAGTCATATTTCTCCGTATTTACGCTGTACAAACAACAAATCCAACAAAAAATGGCAAACCACGTGGCGATAAGAAATAACCCAGGCTTGAATGGGCAGCTCCCAATTCCACTGTTCCGAATTACACTAAACTTCGTCCTAAAGTATTATGTAGGACGGCGATTACGAATGCCAGGTCAGATTTTAAAATAATTTTTTTCTTAATTATCAAATAATTAAATTCATTAAAAATAAATTTAACCCAGGCTTCAATGGGCAGCCCCCAATTCCAATGTTCCGAATTACACTAAACTTTGCTCTAAAGTAATATCGGGATCACTGATGACGAATCCGAGGTCAGATTTTGAAAATAAATTTTACCTTAATTATTAAATAATTAAATTCATTAAAAATAAATTTAACCCAGGCTTCAATGGGCAGCCCCCAATTCCAATGTTCCGAATTACACTAAACTTTGCTCTAAAGTAACATCGGCGCCACTGATTACGAATCCGAGGTCAAAATTGAAACATTAAAAATCGAACCAGCCTAACCCGGCGAAATTTGAGTCGAAAATTCGAACTTCACCGATTTACCTCAAACTTTGTACTAAAGTATTTTGGAGGTCAAGGATTACGAATCCGCGGTCAGATTTGACCTTTAGGGTGACCTTTACCTCGATCTTGACGATCGAAAATTTGATATGATTTTGAGCTTGTCGCAACGTCAGAAGATATAAGCGGACAACCTTGACCTTTTGATATGTGATGATCCATTGACCTCTGCGATGACCATGACCTTGACCTTGACCTTTGACCTTGGGTTTAGAAAAATGATAGCACAATCGGAATGCCCTATTGCAAATTTGATCTTGAGGTCAAAGGTCAAGGTCAAGGTCATGATTCGACGCAGAGTTCAATGGGTCATCACATATCAAAAGGTCAAGGTCCCCTGTCTCCGTATCTATTCGTCTTATGCGCGGAAATTCTTTCCATTCTAACCAGACAAAATGTTGATATAAAGGGTATACAAATAGGGGATATAGAATACAAAATCAACCAATATGCAGACGACACCACGTTTATACTAGATGGATCTGCTAAATCGGTGGAAGCTACTCTCAGACTATTGGATAAATTCGCAGAAATCTCTGGACTAAAACTTAATACAACAAAAACAAAAGCTATATGGATCGGCTCCAAAAAATTCAGTAAACAGGTGTTCCATCATAGATGGAAACTAGAATGGGGATGTGAACAATTCACCTTGCTTGGTATACAATTTTCAATCAATTTAGCTGAAATGGTATTACTAAATTACGAACCAATTTTAAAGAATATCCGGAGTACCTTAAGACAATGGTCCCAGCGAATTTTAACCCCTATTGGAAAAATCACTGTCCTGAAAACGTTAATAATCTCCAAACTCAATTATATGTTCTTGGCCATTCCAAACCCCCCAGATTCAGTCATAAAAGAGTTAAATACAATGTTCTTTCATTTTATTTGGAACTCTACAGTTGACAAAGTCAAAAGATCCCAATTAATACAAAATTACGAGAATGGTGGACTGAAAATGGTCGACATTAACAATTTCATGCTGGCTCTGAAGTCGTCCTGGATTCGAAAGTTACTCTCTGGAGCGTGTAATTGGGTCCCATTAATAAATTTATCCATAGATGGTCTTGAGTATCTGGGCGACTTCGGAGCCAACTTTGTGCCTACTTTGATGAATAGATGTAATAATGTATTCTGGAGGGATGTGTTGGGCGCATGGAGCAAGGTCACACAGAAAAATAAACCCAAATATATACACGAAATAGCAAATGTAAACATATGGAAGAACAATGATATTATGGTGAACAACACGCCGGTGTATTACCGGCACTGGTATGAAAAAGGTGTGAAATGCGTCATGGATCTTATCAATATTGAGAAAGAGAACAAACCCTACTTCTCCCTGGAAGAATTTATCGATATTTATAACATTAAAACAAATTTTCTGGAATACCATGGAGTAATTTCGGCAATCGAATCAATGAAAAAAAGATTAATAACCGATGTAAAAACAAAAATTACTAGTGTACGACCGTATGTTCCATTTGATCTACACATCCTTTCAAAATCATGCAAAGGTAGTAAAGATATGTATAATGTTCTTATATCCAAGTCTACAAGACCCAGTTCACAAGTTAGATGGGAATCGATAATGAATATACAGGAAATTAAATGGAACGAGGTTTATCAACTCCCATTCAAAACCACCTGCTGCTCAGTGTTACAATACTTACAATTTCGTATTAACAACAGAATACTGGCAACAAACTGCTATCTGAAAAAAAATTGGCATTCAAGATAATGACTTATGTTCCTTTTGTAGTGACCATCTTGAAACTATAGAGCACGTCTTTTGGGACTGCGAGAAGATCCGCCGTCTTTGGTGGGACATCGAGGCATGGTTACATACCACAACAAACTTGCCGATCGCATTGACGGCAAAAAATATTATATTCGGAGAAACTATGACAACAGACTTTTCAAAAATACTCAATCTCATTATACTCGTCACTAAACGCTATATTTACAAATCTAAATTTGAAAGACAGTCTGTTTGCATTTTGGCAATTCAAAACATCATAACTCAGCGGTACTCTATAGAAAAATATATCTCGATGAAAAAGTCAAATCTTCAGAAGTTCAACCTTCTATGGGAACCATGGCTCCATGCCGTCACCAAAGCAGAAAATGATTCTGATGAAAACGGTTAACAGGAATAATTGTATAAATGTTCAATTGCTACACCCCTACCGTACTGGTATATAGTAAAATCTGTGTGTGCCTATTTATGTATACTATATGTACTACTATGTCAACCTGTCAAGTAATCCAAAGAAGTTATATTGCATTGGAGAGTGAGGAGTTATGATATCAATATATGTATATATGTATGTATGTGCGTGTGTGTGTGTGTGTGTGATCGTCCTTATAATAATGCCAAATAACAACTTGTATTCGATTTGTTCATATTGTATGTCATTCTACTTGTATGTATTATGTGGCAATTTAATGGCAATAAAAATATATGAATATAAAAAAAAAAAATTGGAAGAAAAAAAAAATAAAAAAAAAAAAAAAAATAAAAAGGTCAAGGTCGTTCGCTTATATTTTGTCACCTTCCCACAAGGTCAAAGTCATACCAAATTTTCGTTTCTCCAATTCGAGGTCAAGATCAAGGTCAAGGTCCAATGCTTTCTGTGTTGGATACAATGTTATATGGTAAAAGCCTGTATAACGCACAATTCATCAACACAACATGCAATAAATCAGCCAAATATGCTCCAATCCATCTGAAACTTTCACAAATAGTCCACAGTGTGAAGTAGAACATGGGAAAAATTCAATTTGCTTGCTTGTGGTTAAAAATTTACATCCACTTTGAATTTTCTTTGAAAACATAGTGACATTTTGAACGATCCCAACTTGAACGATACAACTTCAGAAAAATTGAGCGACTTCGGCTAAAAGTAAAAGCATATATACACTCAAATATATGCCAGGACAGCGTTTTTCATTGAAAAGTCGGAAAATTCATTTTCGACAATATTGTCAAATTATAACGTTATTAGAACGTTATTATCACCTCAAACAAGTGCATATGTGTTATAGTCAATTAGTGAATTATATTACCTTTCCAAAAAGACCAAATACTCTCAACAGTGGATTTTACTAAACAGAGCTACATTAGACCCTATTATTTTCTGAATCCCTATGGTGCAAAACGTATTTTAAAAGCATAAATTAGGAATACCTTTTTCGAAACGGACAAATTTTTACGTCTATTTCATTGGAAAAAGTCACATTTAGTCAATTTTGCATCATTTATTTTGGAGTTATGCCTCCGTGCGCCATAACAAGTGTTATATTTTACCTATGTACCCAGATTTGTCTACAAGTTCAGAAAAATTGAGCGACTTCGGCTAAAAGAGTAAGCATATATAGACTCAAATATATGCCAAGACATTGAAAAATCTAAAATTTCTTTTTGGACAATGTTGTCGATTTATGACGTTATTAGAACGTTATCCTCGCCTCAAACATGCACAAATGTGTTATAGTCAGTTATTGCAATTTATTACCTTTCCAAAAAGACCAAATACTCTATAGTTGGAAGCATTCTAACTATTTACGGAGTGATTTTCTAGCTATACCCCATTTGGAAATTGAACGGCACATTTTTTCTAACATACATATGTTAGTGACTATTATATTCCGAATCCCAATGGTGTGAAACGTATTTAAAAAGCATAAATTCGGAACACATTTTTTTAAACGGACAAATTTTTACTGAAAAAAACGGGAAAAGGTCACATTTGTTCAAATTTGCATGATTTATTTTGGGGTTACCTATCCATGCATCTTACCAACTGTTATATTTCATTAATGTACCCAGTTTTATCTATCAATACCCATAAATTGAGTGCCTTGGGCGAAAATGGTATCGACTGAAACATATGCCAAGATAGCGAAAATAACCCATGCGTAGGGAAAGTGACTTAAGGACCACAAGAATGAACTTTGGCCCTTTGGCCTTGTTTAGTTCTGACGTCTTGTCGGTTTAGAGAAATATTGTTCGTATTCTAAACGTTGAAAGTTCTTGCTTATAATACAACCACATTTTCACTAAACCGAATCCTTTATTTCTGTTATTCGGAAACCAATAGCATATGTGGTCCTCACCCGAAAAGCGCGTGTATACATGGCCCGCCTTCTGCTCGAATCTTCTCAGCGTACTTATGGTATACATAACACAAAAGAGACGAGTGCTGCTGATATAATACAGTAATATATTTGTTAAACCGACCCTTGTATTTTTTGTGAATAAGAAATTAACCTCTCATGTGGTCCTTATGTAACAGCGAAACTGGTTCCCGAAAACTGGTTTCCGATTGATTCGGGTGTCCCAACACGGCACATTTTTTCTAACATACATATGTTGGGGACTATTATATCCCGAATCCCAATGGTGCGAAACGTATTTAAAAAGCATAAATTAGGAACACATTTTTTTAAACGGACAAATTTTACTGAAAAAAACGGGAAAAGGTCACATTTGTTCAAATTTACATGATTTATTTTGGGGTTACCTATCCATGCATCATACAAACTGTTATATTTTACTAATGTACCCAGTTTTATCTATCAATACCCATAAATTGAGTGCCTTGGGCGAAAATGGTATCGACTGAAACATATGCCAAGATAGCGAAAATAACCCATGCGTAGGGAAAGTGACTTAAGGACCACAAGAATGAACTTTGGCCCTTTGGCCTTGCTTAGTTCTGACGTCTTGTCGGTTTAGAGAAATATTGTTCGTATTCTAAACGTTGAAAGTTCTTGCTTATAATACGACCACATTTTCACTAAACCGAATCCTTTATTTCTGTTATTCGGAAACCAATAGCATATGTGGTCCTCACCCGAAAAGCGCTTGTATACATGGCCCGCCTTCTGCTCGAATCTTCTCAGCGTACTTATGGTATATATAACACAAAAGAGACGAGTGTTGCTGATATAATACAGTAATATATTTGTTAAACCGACCCTTGTATTTTTTGTGAATAAGAAATTAACCTCTCATGTGGTCCTTATGTAACAACGAAACTGGTTCCCGAAAACTGGTTTCCGATTGATTCGGGCGTCCCAACACGGCACATTTTTTCTAACATATATATTATAGACTATTATATTCCGAATCCCAATGGTGCGAAACGTATTTAAAAAGCATAAATTAGGAACACATTTTTTTAAACGGACTTTTTACTGAAAAAAACGGGAAAATGGTATCGACTGAAACATATGCCAAGATAGCGAAAATAACCCATGCGTAGAGGAAGTGACTAAAGGACCACATTTAGTACCATTTATCTTTCGATGTCCTTTTGAGGCAGAACAGCACTGGTTTAAGTTGTATAATGTTGTAGATTAGGCTCTCATCACCTGTCTATAATATACATGATTTTTTTCTGTCAACAGTCTGGGGCATTTGTTTTTGACACTGTAACACGAAAGCTCCATTGAATTAGCATGTAAATGTGAGAATCCCTGTGTTTTAAACAGGTTGAATTTCGAAGACATTTTCTAACATAACTTTTGGACCTGAATGATGGGAAAGTAATGAGACAAAAATTAACCTAAACCTTAGTATTTTTAGTCGTCTAGGTAGCCAAACATATGTGGTCTTGCGGTAACTTCATTTGTATCTTTTAACCCAGGAAACTTTTCCAACTATTTCAAACACTTTTCTTTGGGATATCCCATATAATAATTGTGCTTAATTTGAGACATAGATAACTTGCATAAAATAAAAGCAAAAGAACTTCTAAACCGGATAAAATATGATCTAGAATAAAGGCAACACATCTGGTCTTGCGGTAACTTCATTCGTATCTGTTAACCCAGGAAACTTTTCCAACTCTTTCAAACACTTTTCTTTGCGATATCCCATATAATTTTTGTGTTGATTTTGAGACATAGTTAACTTGCTTAAAATAAAAGCAAAAGAATTTCTAAACCGGATAAAATATGCACTAGAATAAAGGCAACACATCTGGTCTTGCGGTAACTTCATTCGTATCTGTTAACCCAGGAAACTTTTCCAACTCTTTCAAACACTTTTCTTTGCGATATCCCATATAATTTTTGTGTTGATTTTGAGACATAGTTAACTTGCTTAAAATAAAAGCAATATAATTTCTAAACCGGATAAAATATGCACTAGAATAAAGGCAACACATCTGGTCTTACAGTAACTTCATCTGAACGTTACATAGAGACAACATGATATTTCAAACACTGCGACCTAAAAAAATAACAAACGGTTTAGAAAACTAATAACTGTATCCTAATTTGCTAACAATCTTACATTGACACACCAAATTTCAATCTAAACCTATGAGTGTACATTAGATCAAAATTTTCGAACAAAAGGACCACATACTGTAGGTGACAAAGGGACCATCGCAGGGTACACAAGGACCACATAGGGTACAAAGGGACCACATGGGTTATGGTAGTCTCTGAGTTGGTCCTTCTGTAACGTTGAAGTTACAAAGAGACCAGTTGAGGTTACATAAGGACGTAAACCTGTTTCACTAACCCCTAACCCTAACCCTAACCCTAACCCCCTAACCCTAACCCTAACCCCTAACCCCTAACCCTAACCTTAACCCTAACCCCTAACCCTAACCCCTAACCCTAACCCTACGTTCGAAAGCCCAGTGGGCACTCGAGAGTGACAGAAACACTGGTTATTTTATGTCTCTTGAAAAGTATCGTCAGAATAATAAACTATTAACTGAGATTGTAAATTCCACTGGCGATATTTTAACTGACACTGATAGCATAGTGAATGTGGTAAAAGATTTTTATGAAACACTGTATGAGGAGGATGAAATAGATTTGGATGCTATGAATGAATTATTTAGAAATATTAATGTGTCACTTAATGATGATGATAGAGAAGTCTGTGATTTAGATATTACACAAGATGAGTTGTTGGACGCTATAAGAGGTTTATCCCTAAATAAAAGTCCAGGGAATGACGGGCTAACGGTGGAGTTTTACCAGTATTTCTGGCCAGAACTTTGTGATATTTTGTTTGCTATCTATAATGATGTGTTCAAGAATGGTGAATTGACCAGATCTATGAAAGCCGGTGTGATTACTCTGGTATATAAGCAGAAGGGTGAAAAGAATAACCTAAAAAATTGGAGACCCATCACATTACTCAATGTAGATTACAAAATTTTATCTCGTTGTTTAGCTAATAGACTGAAGAATGTAATAGGAAGTGTTGTGTCTTCAAATCAATCCTGTTGTGTTCCTGGTCGAGATATTTCTGATACTATCGCCAGTTTAAGAGATGTTATCACTTATGTTGAAAATGATAATATGGAGGCATTTTTCCTTAAGTTAGATCAAGAAAAAGCCTTTGATCGTGTGTCGCATACTTATTTGATCGAGGTGTTAAGAAAATTTGGGTTTGGAGATGCCTTTATACGATGGATAGAGGTATTTTATAATGATGTCAGGAGTGCGGTAAAGGTTAACGGATACCTCACTCCTTATTTTAGTGTTAAAAAATCTGTCCGTCAGGGGTGTCCGATTTCAGCAATGCTGTATGTTTTGAGTGTTGAGCCTTTGTGTACATTAGTCAGAAATTCAAACTTAACTGGGATACAAATACCAGGCTCCAATGTTATATCACTAGATTATGAACACGCGGATGATCTAACTTTGACATTAGCGGACAAAGAATCTGTTTTATCTGTTTTTAATGTTTGTAAAGTGTATTGCAGAGCATCTAATGCTCGGATTAACATGGATAAAAACGAATTATTATATGTTGGTAAAAATATGCCTGACAATTTTGTGAATAATATTGAGGTAAAGCGCGATTGTATAAAGGTGCTTGGTGTTTGGCTGGGACCATCACGCAATATATGTCATGCATATAATTGGGAAAGCAAAGTTAAGAGCATAACTGATTTACTTGTTCGTTGGAAACAACGTAAATTGACACTCAATGGTAGAGCCACTGTTATTTCAACATTAGTGATGTCAAGGTTATGGTATACTCTTATGGTGGTGTCTATTCCAAATTCTTATGTACTGAAACTTAAAGAGGTGTGTTTAAAATTTCTCTGGAGTGATAAATCACATTTGATTGCATATCAAACTGTTATAAATGATCGGTGTCTTGGTGGGTTGAATATCCCTGATATTCTGATGAAACTGAGAGCCTTCCGCTTAAAGTTTCTATCCCGTTATTTGAATAATTCTATCCATCCAGTATGGAAGGCTTGTATGAGTTATTTTCTCCAAAGATGTGGTGATCTTAATCTTACGTTTGAATTATTCTATATGTCTTACAAACATAGCGTTTTTAACTCCCTCTCGATTTTTTATAAAGAAATGTTTTTGGCCTGGTATGACCTGCTAAAACAGGCTGATATTATGCTAGTATCCCGTGATCAGTTTTGGTCTCAACCAGTCTTTTATGACCCAAGGTTAACGGTAAATGGGAGACGTATAGCATCTGAACTGTTTCTTCGTTCTGGACTTGTCACTGTAAAAGACTTCTTGTATGAGGTGATCCCGGGTTTCCTGCCTAATAATGCGATTTGTGAAAAAGTCCAAGGATTTTTTCCTGATGTTCAGCTATCAAAGGTCACTCTAATGTATGAGTTAATTAAGTCATGTATCCCGCATTGTTGGGTTATACCTGAAAATTCTGTACCCGGTAAAGGGGAGATAACTATACAATTTGCTCACTGTTCTCGCACATTATTAGAATTGAGAAGCAGAGATTTCTATACACTCTTGCGGAAAAACGTTGCTAAAATACCCACATCGACTGACTTCTGGTCTGTTAATCTTCCCAACATAGAACTTTCAGGATATTGGAAACTTGTGTATTTACCAGGAAAAACACCTGAATGTTGTGACTTAGATTTCAAAATATGCCATAATATATTGTATACATTATCTAAGTTGTATAAGATTGGGATTTTTAATTCAAATCTCTGCAAACTCTGTAATACAGCTCCTGAAGATTTGTTGCATCTTTTTATCTTTTGTCCTGAATTAACTCAGTTTCGAGATTATTTAGGCAACTTATTGGAGGGCATGTTCCGTTACTGTCCAGTGTATGTTTTGAATAGCTTGGATTTTAATGTACTTTTACTTTTCGGCTACAAAGGAAGCAATACAAAGGTGAATTCTTATTTCGTAAATCTCATCTGTTCTGTGGCCAGATTGTCTATAGAGAGAAGGCGGCGGATGAGAATATTCCATAATTCAAACTTAAATATTTCGTTGTTCTTTCGAAGTTATTTAGAAAATTGTGTGAAATGGTCAAAGTTTCATCTACAGAGTAAAAACAATTATGCACTGTTTAACAAGCTATATAAACGATCTTCTCGCTGTGGATAATCGCTATATAAATGACGCAGTGAAGGATATATATCCACCTTCACTGGATTTGAAGGAAACTACAGATAGCCCCACAGGCACATCTTATTTAGATCTCTATCTCTATAAAAATGAAGCGGGCATTCTCTCTCGTCGACTTTATGACAAAAGAGATGATTACAATTTCGACATCGTAAACTATCCCTTTCTGGATAGTAATATTCCAGTGGGACCTGCATATGGCGTATACATATTTCGCTTAGTAGCATTTGCTAGATCCTGTGTTAAATGTGATGATTTTAATCAACGTCACAAAACATTGTTGCAGAAACTTATAAAACAGGGTTATTCCACCAAGCGCCTCCACTCAAAGTTTCTCAAATTTGGCGATACATATCGCATGCTGATAAAAAAATACGAACGTAGCGTACAAGATCTATGGCGCTACGTTTCGTAACTTGTGTCTAATTCCGCTTAACCCGGGGCTAGGGGCCGTATGAACCCATGTACTTCAAGATCCTCATGGTACTCATATGAACAGTCACAATCAAAGCGTGACTGAGATACATCATTTTTAGATGACGACTCTATAACGAATATTATGGATTAAGAATACTGATCAGCGATACGGATTTGATATTTTTGGAACATCATGATGTCTTGCCGGCATCATTGAAACTGTTGACCGCTTCTCTCTTGCAGGAAACAAGCCTATGTTTATGTATACTATGATTGTCTTTTTGAATTTGGTGCTAATACTGTTATGTGGAAAATGGAATAGGTCTTTGGATTATGGACGCGGATATTCTCTAATGGACGACGGCTGGATTATGAATGACGGACTAGACGCTTGTAATTCTAAAACTTAACCCATATGTTAAGTGTCTTGATGACCTCACTGTTGTTTGTAAATTTTGAAAGCATGTGTACTGTTGTGAAGATGCATTCTCCTGACATTTTTTGTGAATATGTTGGATACTTTGTGTATGAGGTAAAGCGACCTTCTTGTGACATAGCACCCATGTGTGATATCTTTCAATAGTTGTTTTTAATCTGCTATGTTATCAAGTTATGCGATGTAAATATATATGTATATGTAATTGATTGAATAATATTCAATAAGAAAAAAAAGAAAAAAAAAGCACGCTGGGCTCTAAATCCAGCGATCCGAGTTCAAATCTCGGTAGAACCCTAATGTTTTGTTTTTTCCTTCTAACATTTGTTTTTGTTATTTTTCATCGATGCATCGATTTGAACGTCTCATTGAAGATTGGAAATTTGTATTTTGTTTTATTTTTACAGGTTTTTTCCCACATTTAACGAAAAAAGGAAATTTGTAACAAATTAGTACAAAACACATTCGCGCTGGTGGCTCTGGGCATGCATCACGTTCAAGACTTAAGTCCTCTCCACTCCATCACTGGATAGGCTGCTACCCCTATTCCAGTAACCAGTTCTTGAGCTACATGTGTTCCCAGCCTCCACCGCTTCATAAAGGGAGGAATGCATCATGATCCTAATGCCATCAGAGGTTACGCTTTCCTCAAATATTCGATGCAACCACGTCTGTCGAGAGACAGATCTAGAATTGGTTTCGTAGACTGGTCCCAGCAAAGTCCATGAGAAACTTTGTGATACTGTAAACTGAGCACCAGTTGTATTATATACCCAGATACTCAGGGAACGGTCTTACAACGGGCCTTCAACCTTGCTGTTTTGCGCATTTGGGCCTGTTGTAAATTTAAAGCAAACAGGTTGGTCTTTACTTTCCTAACGGATACGCACTACGCAGATCGAGGATAAATCTATTTCACGAAAAATTCAAGAAGAATTCTATAGGGCATTATATTTGACAATTGTGGGTGAATATTTTCAAAGAGATTTTGAGAATTAGCCAGGGTAATACATGTTTGTTTCCCTTGGTATGGTCGTAAATAATCTGGTTATCTTCGATGCAATGTACGTCGATTACGTTGAACTGATAAGTGGATACATGACCAAATTCTAATTAATGCTTCCAATTCTTTGGAAGACTTACTAAGATTGTTTTGATTATTTTTATTATTATTCTACCAGATTTTGTCATTCATTTTTCTCAGAAGCTATAAGGTTGCCAAAAATCGCATAATGTATCAAAAGTTCCTTTGTTTGATATTACACAAACGACGAGTCGGATTGTTCTGATATTTGGCATACCTATTCAGCGTATAACGGGTATAATGCCAGTGAAATTTCAGCATGATCGCCTTATTAATTTCAGAGGTATTATAGAACGTGACATTTGAATAGGTCTGAGCTTATGGCTGAAACTATACTCAACAAAAGCAAAAGCTGAGAAGCGCTATTTTGGGACGACTAATTTCCAAGCTCCACTTTCTCCATTCAAGTCTCTTCTGGACAGTTTTCTGTACCTATTTTAACCTACTAACATTTTCGGTTCGATGAAGGAGCCATCTAGGGCGCAAACAAAGGCCATAAACATGTTTCCCATCTCCTGCTGACCACGAAAAGGTGTTTTTTGAAGCTCTAAATCCATTTCTGAATTTTCGTCATGTTTTTAACAACATACACCATAGGTTTCTGCGCATGAAACAATGTTATCGCAATTGCAACAACAGTCTAGATATGGAAGCCATCATAACTGCTTGCAGTTCTATTTGTTTTTGTTAATTTTTTCAATAAATTGAATTTTATGGTTATGGGTATGTAGAAATAACTTCCTTCTTAAACCATTTCTATAAGCCGATGAAAGGCACTCCTCTGACATCGGATCTGGGCAATATTTTGCTCGGAATCGAGTAATTTTCATTATCCGTTCTCAGTTCTGAGAAAAACTAATTTTGCGTACACACATTCTGGACGTATTCCACGTTCATCGTATTTTCCTATTTTTAATTCTCTGTACCATCAAGTTATAATTTGCGTTCCTCGTTTTGTGAGATTCGTTATTTACGTTCCCGTTCATACCGTCAATCTCGTATAAATTGCTTGACTGCAAGATGGGACGCAACTCTAGCGGATTCAGCTCTTCTGTGAGAAGAAGTGAGAGGAGCATCACTGTAACCAGTAGGTCATTCTCCAGCTCGCCGGGTATCTATTGGAGCAATCATCAGCTTGCAAGCAGACTGGCTTGGGCAGTAATTGGTGCCATTTTTGGAAGCTCACTAAGGGCCCTTACTAGCATTCAGAAAGCATTGGAACTGCATCCACTTTCTTCTTTCGTTGGTTCATTTATGACACGTGCTGAAAAAATCCCCACAAATCCTCTTCTTCGATTCCGTAGTCCAATTTTGAAATTCCAATGGCGGTATAGGCCTATAAATATTTTTATGAATCCACATCCGAAAACCGTCCTTAAATATCACCCACGTTACTTATATGGGTTATTTTGGTTACAGTTTTGGAGTAGGCCTATATAATGAAATATGTTGTCAACTGTGGACAATTTCGAACGTTTTACGATGTTTGCTCCGCTGCATGTACTGACATTAACAACATTATTCAACAGCGTGGTAGCTAAAAAAAGACACACTTGAAATATTCACGAATTGTTTTTTCTTCGTTCTTCGTATTTGGATTAATTTTTTCTTTTTTTTCTCCGTACTAGAGATGTTTTTGTACGTTCACACGATCGCTTACCCCCACCGCTTGTCCCCCTCCTTAAATAGGCGCTCAGAGAAGATTTTTTTGACAAATACTTCTAATTGATTTACAGAATTTCCCGCCAGTGTCCATGCACGACAGAAACAGCCAAATCAGATAGTTCGATAAACAGTTTGGGTGTGCATAAACCAGAATTGAAAATACACAAATTGATATATATTTGTTCAAATCTTTTACGAAATTCAAAACCATCTATGACTGAGTGATAATACCGTACGGTATCATAACGGTGTTCGGAAACGGTCTCAATCCCGGTAAAAGCGCATGTCGCTCTTTCAACGGTCCTTTTCAGGGCCAACCAAAATTTACCGTCATTCCTCGAGAAATACTGGCCCTCTTCGCTTACGGAGCGGACCGGGTTTGGAAATTAGACTACAGCACTAATTCACATTCTCGCTGCACCAGAGACATGCTACCACAATGCCCCTGGCTTATAATGGAAGCAAGCGTAGTATGTGATAAATATTCATGAGCGTGAAGAGTCCAGCACAAAGCCGACGTCTGGACATACATGCTCGTTCCGTGGTGTAATGGTTAGCACGCTGGGCTCTAAATCCAGCGATCCGAGTTCAAATCTCGGTAGAACCCTAATGTTTTGTTTTTTCCCTCTAACATTTGTTTTTGTTATTTTTCATCCATGCATCGATTTGTACGTCTCATTGAAGATTGGAAATTTGTATTTTGTTTTATTTTTACAGGTTTTGTTCACATTTAACGAAAAAAGGAAATTTGTAACAAATTAGTACAAAACACATTCGCGCTGGTGGCACTGGGCATGCACCACGTTCAAGGCTTAAGTCCTCTCCACTCCATCACTGGATAGGCTGCTACCCCTATTCCAGTAACCAGTTCTTGAGCTACATGTGTTCCCAGCCTCCACCGCTTCATAAAGGGAGGAATGCATCATGATCCTAATGCCATCAGAGGTTACGCTTTCCTCAAATATTCGATGCAACCACGTCTGTCGAGAGACAGATCTAGAATTGGCTTCGTAGACTGGTCCCAGCAAAGACCATGAGGAACTTTGTGGTACTGTAAACTGAGCACTAGTTGTATTATATACCCAGATACTCAGGGAACGGTCTTACAACGGGCCTTCAAACTTGCTGTTTTGCGCATTTGGACCTGTTGTAAATTTAAAGCAAACAGGTTGGTCTTTACTTTCCTAACGGATACGCACTACGCAGATCGAGGATAAATCTATTTCGCGAAAAATTCAAGAAGAATTCTATAGGGCATTATATTTGACAATTGTGGGTGAATATTTTCAAAGAGATTTTGAGAATTAGCCAGGGTAATACATGTTTGTTTCCCTTGGTATGGTCGTAAATAATCTGGTTATCTTCGATGCAATGTACGTCGATTACGTTAAACTGATAAGTGGATACATGACCAAATTCTAATTAATGCTTCCAATTCTTTGGAAGACTTACTAAGATTGTTTTGATTATTTTTATTATTATTCTGCCAGATTTTGTCATTCATTTTTCTCAGAAGCTATAAGATTGCCAAAAGTCGCATAATGTATCAAAAGTGTCTTTGTTTGATATTACACAAACGACGAGTCGGATTGTTCTGATATTTGGCATACATACTCAGTATATTACGGGTATAATGCCAGTGAAATTTCAGCATGATCGCCTTATTAATTTCAGAGGTATTATAGAACGTGACATTTGAATAGGTCTGAGCTTATGGCTGAAACTATACTCAACAAAAGCAAAAGGTGAGAAGCGCTATTTCGGGGCGACTAATTTCCAAGCTCCACTTTCTCCATTCAAGTCTCTTCTGGACTCCAGGGACAGTTTTCTGTACCTATTTTAACGTACTAACATTTTCGGTTCGATGAAGGAGCCATCTAGGTCGCAAACAAAGGCCATAAGCCTGTTTCCCATGTCCTGCTGACCAGGAAAAGGTGTTTTTTGAAGCTCTAAATCCATTTCTGAATTTTTGTCATGTTTTTAACAACGTACACCATAGGTTTCTGCGCATGAAACAATGTTATCGCAATTGCAACAACAGTCTAGATATGGAAGCCATCATAACTGCTAGCAGTTCTATTTGTTTCTGTTAATTTTTTCAATAAATTAAATTTGATGGTTAGGGGTATGTAGAAATAACTTCCTTCTTAAACCATTTCTATAAGCCGATGAATGGCACTCCTCTGACATCGGATCTGGGCAATATTTTGCTCGGAATCGAGTAATTTTCGTTATCCGTTCTCAGTTCTAAGGAAAACTAATTTTGCGTACACACGTTCTGGACGTATTCCACGTTCATCGTATTTTCCTATTTTTAATTCTCTGTTCCACCAAGTTATAATTTTACGTTCCTCGTTTTGTGAGATTCGTTATTTACGTTCCCGTTCCCCTTATAAAAAAAAACCGTGGTTTACCATACATTACCATAGGGTAAAGTATGGTAATGCATGGTAAACCACGGTTCTGTATGGTAATGTATGGTAAATCCGAGGTAAAATATTGTATGGTAAAGTTCACCGTGGTTTACCATACAACGAACCGTGGTGAACCACGGTATTCCAGGCTGAACCATGAACATCCATGGTAATGTATGGTAAATCCGAGGTAAAAGATTGTATGGTAAAGTTTACCGTGGTTTACCATACAACGAACCGTGGTGAACCACGGTATTCCGGGCTGAACCATGAACATCCGTGGTAATTTATGGTGAATCCATGGTAAAAGATTGTATGGTAAAGTTTACCTTGCTTTACCATACAACGAACCGTGTTGAACCTCAGTATTCCAGGCTGAACCATGAACATCCATGGTAATTTATGGTGAATCCAGGTAAAAGATTGTAGGTAAAGTTTACCGTGGTTTACCATACAACGAACCGTGTTGAACCTCAGTATTCCAGGCTGAACCATGAACATCCATGGTAATTCATGGTGAATCCGTGGTAAAAGATTGTATGGTAAAGTTTACCTTGGTTTACCATACAACGAACCGTGGTGAGCCATGGTATTCCAGGCTGAACCATGAAAATCCATGATAATGTATCGTGAATCCATACGGTAATAAATATGGTAATAAAATGTATGGTCAATTTTACCATGCTTTACCATACAACGAACCGAGGTCAACTATGATGTTCAATGGTAGACTGTGAAACTTCATTGTTCAAATCTGTGGTAACAAATCATAATAGTAAATCAAACATCAGACGAACCGTGGTAATTCAGGTTCACAATACCCAGCAATCTAGTGTCACATGTATGTACCATACACTTTTCTGAGACAATTTGTGTTTCTATGAAATGTTCCCTAAAAGTTGATCTTTGTAGAAAACAAGAGTTTCTTACAATAATAAAGTTTTATTTCATAATTATTACTTTCGAAATATCACACAAAATTGCCAAACTATAGGTTTACATACATATTCCATTACAAATAATGGCTCACATATCCATATATCCACACAGTAAAACCACTGATAAAACGTAGGTTTTTTCCTACCATACATTGACTGTAAA